>NDXB01008575.1:2736-64782 GCA_002631895.1 Agapornis roseicollis | reverse complement strand
GAAAAGAAAAGAAAAGAAAAGAAAAGAAAAGAGAAAAGGAAAAGAAAAAGGAAAAGAAAAGAAAAGAAAAGAAAAGAAAAGAAAAGAAAAGAAAAGAAAAGAAAAGAAAAGAAAAGAAAAGAAAAGAAAAGAACCACAAAAGACACGCAGTTAAAACATTTGATTAAATGTTTTGTATCAAGGAAAAAGCTGGAGGTTTTATTCCTCCTTGAGACTTGCCCTAATTCCAGAAGGACTATCTTGAGGGACAGGAGGCCTTGCAGAAGGATTTAGTAGGTTGTAGCATTGGTCAATCTTTAATGGAATAAAATTTAGCAAGCTGAAATGCTAGATCCTACAGCTAGGATGAAAGCACAAGTGCTGGACACAGGTATAAACTGGGAGAGGAGTGGCTGGAAAGCAGACCTGAAGAAAGGGATCTGGGGTGCTGGTCAGCAGCAAGCTCAGTAGGAGACAGCAGTGTGCCCTGGTAGCCAAGACGGCAAACAGCATCCTAGGTGCATTGAACACAGTATGATCAAAGAGGCGATTGTCCTGTTGTATTCAGTGTTGGTGTGGCCTCACCTTAAGCACTGTGTGTGGTTCTGGGTCCCACAATTTAAGAAGGATGTCCTTGAATGTGTCCAGAGGACAACAAAGCTGATGAAAGTTATAGAAGGAATGTCCTATGATTTGGGCTTGTCTAGTTCACATGTTTTCGGAGGCAGAGGGACCACTCACTGCCCTCTAGCATATTGAGGAGGGAAAGTGGAGAGGGAGATGCTGAACTCTCCTTCTTGGGATCCAGTGACACACATGTGGGAATGGTTCAAAGCTGCACCAGGAAAGGTTTGACTGGACATTCAGAAGTGCTGTATTCTATATAGGCCAGCAAACCTAATTTTGAAGAGGCTGCTTTTTATCTTCCCTGTAACTCCTCTCCTCTCAGCTCCTCTCTCTCCCCTATGCAGATTTTTCCATTGCTCAGGAATCAAGAGCATGCTACCATATGCAAATAATGATTTGCGTTTTTTTAGTACTTGTCAGAGAATTCAAGAGCTTCAAAAGTATTCAGAGACTGAAAAACACTTGTAGGAGCTAGACAAGGGTAAGAAATGGAAACTTAGAGCAGCCAATTGGCTATCAATGGATGGGAGAGAAACACAACAGGGTTCTTAGTCCTGTGCTTCTGTATCATCATCAAGCAACATATGCAAGTGGACTCATACCATTTTTAGTTACCAGTGCAGCTGACTTCAAAGCAAAAGTGAAGTTAGCAAGTACTTAAATACATCTACTGTCTGAATGGGTTCTCTGTGACCCCCTATAACACTTTGATTACTTCCAGTGCAGGAGAATGCATCACATCAATACAGCTGAAGTGAAACCTAAATATGTATTGTGTTACTGCTGGATACCACAGTATTAATGCAATGCTAGTCGAAGACACCTGAAAGCCCACGTTACCTTTCAGCTAGGAACAGCTTTCCAGTTTATGCCTTTTTTGGTACTGAACAAGGTGAACGATTTATCAGCCAGTGCATTAACACCTGTCAGCAAGGCAACTGAAGAGGACATGAACAGGCAAACACTAGCTGCAATTCAGGCATTATTATGAAAGAAGCAGCGTATTCAGCTAAAGGTCTTCTTGACTTCAGACTTTCTCATGCTAACACAGAGCATCTCCTGTGTTAACAGCATGAGAAGAATGTATTTCACTTCAAATGGAGAAGCTGCTTTCAATAACGCTATTTGACCATGTTTTTCCTGAAAGGTAGTAGAAAAGTCAATTATGGCAGAGCTAGGGATGGCACTTCACACTTTAAATATGCAGGCAGAAAAATAATGTCTTTTGTGTATAACATGCTCCTTAAACTTGGAGGTCATTTATACTTCAGAGAGAATTCAACTTGGAGAAAGAAAAATTGTAGCTTAAGTACTCATTGCAAGGTAAGTATTTCTCTAATACTGTTTCTAACAGTAGCCTCGTTAATTTAACTCTGCAGGATGTCAATGCAAAGCATCTTTTGCTTACAGCTGACTTACAGAGAGGTTGATTCTGTATTTGTACATTGCAAAAACCTTTTTTTATTTATATTTTTTATGTTCTACTTCTGTTCCTTTATAGTCATTGCTAGTAATGTTATTTTCATCTTTTGTACATTACCTCCACTTATATTTAGTAAGCATCTGGTGTTTTTTCAAAACAAATTTATCCTTAATATTAGTATCCTGCATTTGACCTTCAGATGCAACATATTCCATCTTTAAAAAGAGAAAAAATATTGCTGCTTATATCATCCCCTGCTTCCTGTCCCTGACATTTTTATTTGTCCATCACAATTGTATCGTACCCTTTGGTATATACATCTTTAAAATAGTTGTAGTTAATTTCTTTTCTCTCCTGTCATTTCCTATGTAATTGCCTTACTGAGAGACTCTCTCTCAACCTCTCTCTTTGAAGTACCATTTCTGTTTGAAATGGAGGATACAGAAATTAGCCCTAGTCCCAGGAAAGATGGCAATTGTGCACATATAGAGCAAACAAGATTAGAGATGTGTGTAAACCACAAACAAAGACTCCTAGGCATGGTTCTACAATGTTAAATCAAACTCCTCCTTAACTTAGTTTCTATTCAAAGCTTGTAACATGAGCCTCAGAAAAGGGGACAAGAAAGAGTATATAGAATAATCCACTTATTACAGTCCTATAGTTTCTAGCAAGCTGCAGTTTATGGACCTTCAGAGCTAAATGATTTCACTAAACACATTTAATAGCATTTTACAGACTTTTTTTCACCATTAATTCCTCTAATTACTTTTTTTTATTCTGTGTATATATATATATTCATTCTCCTAAATGTCTCCCAGTTATAAGTCCCACATTGAAGCACTTAGGAAACTTCACCCAGATGGACCAAGAAGTTAAGAAATGATGCTGTTACTGCTGTACACACATAAGGGGAAGGTATTTCTATCAGTAAGAGGACCTTAGGACCTGCTATTTCTATGCCAGCCTAAGTTGTTGTTTTTCAAAATAATCTAAGGAAAAGCTAGTAAATACTTAAAAAGCAAAAAATGGCCAGTTGAATTCTAGGAGCCCAGGATACCATACAATTTTTCAAAACTTAAAGATGAAAATCTGCTTTGATTAGCTACTCACCAACTTCTGATGCACATACAGTATTTTAGTCCCTTTGGTAGGCTGAGATTTAGCCTGACATCTGAATACTGTGATGTGTTCCACCCAGCCCAACATTATCACTGCTAACTGATTCATATAAGTCATTATAGGGCAGATAAATAAAGGATAACAGCACCCATCTCCTGTATGCCATGTTTTACAGTGAATGGTTCCCTGATTATTGGATGTGCATTCATTTTGCAAACTACTGTCGGGAGACAAATTCAAAATTCAAAATCTTTTTATTTCCTTGGTTGAAATATCTCCATATTTTCTCACAGTGCTTTAGTTCTCAGATAGTCTTTCATGGCTTTATTCAAATTTTGCCATCCCCCTGCTGAACCATCAAAGTGGTTTCCTCACTAAAATTGTCATCCTACACAAATGGTGTAGTCATGCTTCATAAGTCATACAGACTTGGAAGCAGCTGTTTGTTCATGGCTACAGAAAGAATTGGAGACTGGTGTATAGGACTCCACAAAGAAATCTAGGCACTTCCGAGAAGCATGGGTGCAAAGGAAATCCATAAGCTTGATAACTGATTACAAGCTCACTGAACCAGAGCTATGCAAAACTACCCTCTTGTGTAAATATGCAAGAAAAATGGGACAGTTGGCTTGGCAAGGTGACAATACAAAAATTAGCTGTGCAAGTAGTATGCATGGCTGAGGCTACACAATTGGCAAACACAGGTTGGGCCAGAAAGACCATTTGTTCCTAGGTCCTTCAGAACTAAAACCAAGGGCAGAGTTAAAAAACAAATGCTGTTACCTGAAATGAACAGCTGATTCATCAGACTCTGTATCCTGACTTGCCACACAAACTGTGTAACAGCTTCAGTGGAGGAAGGACATTTGGATACAGATACACTATGAGATTTCTTAAGTCCATAATACAGCCCATTGTCAGCAGTAGTATTTGTGTAATATTAGATCTTCGATATTCTGGTTACGATTCCAGGAAGTTACACAGTGACAGCATGTGCTCTTTGAGTCCCCTTGACACCAAGTGGACAGGTCATATCTATGCTGTTACACTCTCCCACCACCCACTGTGGTGTCCATATGCAAAATGCACATTGAAAATGGTCTCTGCTCCTTGCTAATTCCCAAAATAAACCCAAATGTCTTTTGGAAGCTGCTAGTTGGACCATGTTAAAGCTATGCCCTGGAACCACAGTAACAGTTTGACAATACAGAGCATTAAGTTTCAGTGCTTAAAAATCACCAAACACTAATTGATTTACTAGAATAGATTAGCTTAATTATGTAAAACTCCCTGTTGTTTGGCTGCACAACATGCTCTACCCTGAAAGATAGAACTTGACCATGTCCTACAGCTTCTAACTAGCTGTCTACAGGTGACTGAAAGCCTTCTGGTTTACTGCTTTTGTACTTCTCTGTACCACTGATCCTGCAGAAGATGTTGACTACCTTTCCACCCCTGGGCTCCTAACATGGCTGCAGCTGACAATGGAGAGTATTTGAGCTCACCCAAGCCCTCAGCTTCAAAGTGCTTGGAGGTCTGTGCCCAGAAAATCTTTCATTTCTGACATATTAGAGACAGAAACTGAGTTTCTTGTTGCACTTGTTTGTCAGCTTCATCGAGGTAAATGGCCACCTGCATTGTGTTAACTGAAAGAAAACAAGTTACCTGCACCACCAAGAACCTTTGGATGGTAACTGAAATTGATGGATCCCATACTTTTTGGACAAACAGTCATATTTGTGAGGGAAAGGGCAGCACACAACTCTGTAGTGGGCACAAAGGAACCTGAGCTATCACAAGACTCCTTCAAAGTACAAAGTGACTACCATCACAACATCCCATTGTAAGTGTAATAAGTTTCAACAGGTTTTCATAGCAACCAAGGTCCAAAGAGACCAGTGGGTAAGCCTCTCTGACCTGCTGCTTGCTTTCAAGCATCTCTCATGCTTCCTATAAACTACCTTAAGGATCTATTCACACAAACATCCCCAGAAAATTAAATCATGGGCCACAGGCAGAAAACAGATGAAATCACAAACAGACTGCAATCAAAGCATATGAATGAGCAGAGACATGAAGAATCTCCAAAAAACATAAAGCAAGAAGATGTCTCCCCAGCAATGAATTCACACATTCTGATCAAAAGAGCTGCCAGTCAGGAAAAAGCTAAAATATTTCCAAATCAAGAACTCATTGCATAAATCTGTTCCTTAGGGAAGAGATGACATCAATGATAGGTACTGTCTCAAAGCACATTGTTTTGGATAGTCCTGGCACATGCTCCACTGATGGCAATGAGCAGGATCTAGAGACATACACATGCAGAATGGAGCCTCTAGACAGAAATGCAGGCTCAGATGTTCACACCCTTTAAAGAGGCAAGCAGAGCAATATGGCAGCATCTGATTTCCTATGCCACAACAGCTTACTAGTCTGGTATTCATGGGTAATATTTCCATGACTCAATCTCCAGTCCGATTTGGAGTCTTTCAGGGATAAAAGACTTGGACTGTTTCAAGGATAATGACAAAATCCCCGGGAGTAATAGTAATTTCCTGAAGGAGATGCTTGCAGTATAATAATAGACAAGAACATCCAAATTAATTTCACCCAGGTTTTCTTATTGCCCTCCATGGGTGTTAGAGTGCTATTATTTTAGAAATTGTGCTGATACAGCACAGCATTGCTGCTGAGAGAGCTCCCAAAACCAGCAGATGCCATTACAGAGGTGTCAGCATGTGCACTTTATACACTTATTTTTATTACTCTTAATTATCCCTGAAAGATTGTCCATCACTACCGCTTAATAATTTATCCATCAGTTTGATCATCAGGAAAGCTGACACCCAGCATCAGGAAGATTACTGCCATCAAAATATTAAAAACTCTCAAACATTTGCCTACTGAGTTGCTATATTAAAGAATTGGGTTTTGCCCAGTTGCATAGTGATCCAGAAATAACATTTGGTAATATGCAATAAACCTTTTGGCAATATCCCCACTAACATTCACTTTTTTTTTTTTTTTTTTTCTACTATGCTAGGCGGAGGAAAATTTTTTTTTTTTTTTCTACTATGCTAGGCGGAGGAAAATTTTTTTTTTTTTTTCTACTATGCTAGGCAGAGGAAAATATTTTGTTTTCTATTTTAAAATTGCAAATAGCCACTTCAGTGACTAACCATGTCTAACTAATGCTCTGGTTTACTATGCTTGTAAACGGTTTATACTTTTCCCTACTCTCTCCATGATGGGAGTAGAAAACAATAGCTCTTGGAATCATTGGCAGATTTTAAGAGCTAGTGCTCATTTTCCCTTGCCTTGATAATTGCATTTTCTTTTCTTTACCTACCAGCATGTACCTGAAAATCTGTATCTTAAAAGTCCAAAGTTCACATCTTAAAGGATATGTCCCTGGCAGGGGGGGTGGAACTAGATGATCTTAAGGTCCTTTCCAGCCCTAACTATTCTATGATTCTATGATTCTGTTTGCTAGAAGATGTAAGACCAGTTTTGTTCTTTACCTCCACTTCTTCCATCTTCCTGGAAGTCTTCCCAGTACTCTGCTGTGATATCTTCTCACTTGCACCCATGATGAGTGCTCTCGAACAGATGAGAACTTTTCCAAGTTCTCGGTGCAGTGGGGAATCTGACCTACCATGTGAGAGTCAGCTTTTGAGGTCTCCCCTACCAACATTGTGTGGGATATTTTGGCAAGATATTTCCATTACTACTTACCTAAACCACACATTTAATCACTCTGCATTCATGCATTCTGCATTGGAGATCAAATACACCCACAAAAGTTTCAAGTACGTTTCCAGAAATTAAGAAATTCACAAGAGAAAGAAATCATATGCCCCAATTTCTTTGATTTACACATTATTAGCTAAGCAAAATACACTAATACTAATCTCAGACCTTCAAGATAACGAAGAATGAGGTCAGACCTTGACTGTCAGGAGCAAGCAGGTACTTTCTCTGTCCCTGCATGACAGATTTAGCAAGAAAGAAGGCCATTTACAATGGGCAGTCAGACCAGTATTGCACAGTCTTCTCACAGCTTTTCTACAGTGATGTGGAGAAAACTCCAGGAACAAACTTGCCAATAAAGTGTTCAAGCTGACAAGCAGGTATTCTTTATTGCAGCGCTGGGGGACACGGGGGATAGCTCCTCCTAACGTGTGTCCCTCTATTGCTACACAATCCATCCTTATGTAGTCCCTGGGCATACATATATATTCATGAGGTTACATACGGATAACATAATTTTCCAGAAAATTTCCCACATGCGTACAGAATTGTGGTGGTGGTCTCTGAGGGTCCTTTACTTCTTCCAACAATCTTCATCACTCCTGGCAGCCTTTGAAGCACGTGCAGTAGATGCTTACACCAGTCTAACTGGTTCATTAGTACCAGAGACATAATAATCCTCCTATCCTCCTGCTTATTAGTTAGTTTAACTGTAACCCATCCTGGACAGCTGCCATTCCCAGATACTCCTTATCCCTGTGTCCTGTTCTTCTTAAAACTATGTCAACTATAATGATTTATCTTGTACAAGAATTCTCAGTATGTTCTCTAGCTGTACTCTTATTTTTTTTTCTATGTATCGTGCACCTCAGTAATTTTCCATTGCTACTGTTACAAAACCATCACACTTAACATTACTTAAAACTAATTCTAAGGGTTTATATATTCCATTTTGTGCCCCCCTTGTTTCAACAGCTACTGCTCCTTGTTAGGGCTGTGAAGAAATGACTGGATCATTCCTTAAGGCCTGGGCTAAGGTCAATGGAGGGGTATATTCGGGTGCACAGAATGTGGGCTGAACGTGGGATACAAAAATTAAGAAATTTTTCAAGTCATTTAAAGAGGGGAATAATTTTAAATTTTAAATGGTTTAAATTCAGTGAGACTGAGTAGGACGTGGGAAACTGCTGGATGTTATATATGAAATTGCTGGATGAGACAAGAGCAGTGTGAAAAGCTCACAAAAGTCACAGCACCATGAGGGATGGCTGGGTTACCATGTCACATACCTTTCCTTTACTATCCAAGGGAAAGGTATGTGAGAAGCGACCAGACTTTGCTGATAATTGAAAAGGACCTTTTCGGCAGTAGAGTTTTGCAAGGCCACAGTGTCTAGGGGAACATGCAGGTAATGCCAGAAAACAATATGTACAACATCAATAGGCAACAATTTTGAGAATACCAGACTTTTGATAATGGACATACCACAGTGGGACATTAAGGCAATTATGGATGGTTTGCTTAGTGGGGATAAAACTGGGTCAGAGGAAAGGAAATGCAAGGACACTGAGAAGCATCATCCAGAAACAGCAAAGCTGAACAAGTCTCACTGACTTGAAAGGACTCAAAATCCTTTAAAAAATTTTCAACCATGATTCTCTTCTGAACACTTGGAAAATTTCTCGATTTCTGTATCCCATGTCCAGCCCACATTCTGTGCATCAGAATATCCCAGCATCCTAAAGGTCTTTCCATCCAGGCACAGCTACAGGTTGGGCAAAGAGGAGATTCAGAGCAGCCCTGTGGAGAAGGACTTAGGGGTGGTGGTCGATGAGAAAATGAACATGAGCTGACTGCAGTGTGCACTTGCAGCCCAGAAAGCCAACCATATCCTGGGATGCATCAAAAGGAGAGTGACCAGCAGGTCGAAGGAGGTGATCCTGCCCCTCTACTCTGCTCTCGTGAGACCTCACCTGGAGTATTGTGTGCAGTTCTGGTGTCCTCAACATAAAAAGGACATGGAGCTGTTGGAACAAGTGCAGAGGAGGGCCACGAGGATGATCAGGGGACTGGAACATCTCCCATACGAAGACAGGATGAGAGAGTTGTGTCTGTTCAGGCTGGGGAAGAGAAGGCTGCGTGGAGACCTCAGAGCAGTGTTTGAGTATCTGAAGGGGGCATATAGGGATGCTGGGGAGGGACTCTTCATTAGGGACTGTAGTGACAGGACAAGGGGTAACGGGTTCAAACTTAAACAGGGGAGGTTAGATTGGATACAAGGAAGAAATTCTTTCCTGTTAGTGTGGTGAGGCACAGGAATGGGTTGGCCAGGGAGCTGGTGAATGCTCCATCCCTGGAGGTATTGAAGGCCAGGTTGGGCAGAGCCTTGGATGTCATGGTTTAGTGTGAGGTGTCCCTGTCCATGGCAGGGGGATTGAAACTAGATGACCTTAAGGTATTTTACAACCTTAACTATTCTATGATTCTATGATCCTGGAAGAAGTATGTCTCTCTTAAATATACTTTACATTATTCCAGTTTTTCTTGATTGAAAAATGCTAGTCCATAAAGGGCTTTTGAAATTTTAAATCAGCAGTTTGCTAGATATTAAACAGTCAGAACAAAACACACAAGTTAGTAAGTACCTGTGTATGAGTTTGCAGCTAAAAAGCAATACAAAAATATGGTGTGATTTAAAATAAGGACTGCAGTATACTAGAAGCTGACTCTGCAATTACTTCAGGTGAAAGCTTGTAAGTTGTCTAAAGGGACTCTGCTACTGTTAAGGAAGCTATTTGAGCTGTGTTCTCCTGCTTGTTGATACACATGCAGCCTGTAGAGCAGTCACTGCCTGATATTTCCTTTGGGATCAGGCTATAACTTTGCAATACTATACATGCAAGCTTTGAATGCTGACACATCATAAAAATAAAAATACAAACTGAAAAATCCCTCAAACACACTGAAAGAATTTAAAAGGAGAGGATTACACTCACAGTGCCCAATTACTCCTTGCAGAGCATTTTGTGGGTTTGTTTCCTTGCTAACACTCAAGACCTGCTCTTTCGTATCCTTCAGAACAGCACTGACTGACATACATTTCCTATTGTCAAGGACAGGATTCCACAATTGGTTTTCACCTTCAAAACACAGTTCCCTTCCTTTTCACTCTCACAGCCTCTGTACATATCCATGTTCCACCATCTGCAGCCACCTTCTTGTCATTCTCACCTTGAAGACGATATTTTCCAGTTTCTTTTTTCCCTTGCTTTGCCTAACTTACTAAAAGACATGACATTGGAACAGTAACTATGAAGTTTAATATCCTTGCCATGCTATTGCTGAACTCTTTCAACAGATGTTCTTTGGATGTAGATTTTATGTAAACCCCAATTTCCTACATAACTTCATAATACCACCCACAGCAGAACCTTTATCCTTTTATCAGCAAGATAGTATTACATATTAAATCATACTAAAATATATAATTTTACGNGCTATTGCTGAACTCTTTCAACAGATGTTCTTTGGATGTAGATTTTATGTAAACCCCAATTTCCTACATAACTTCATAATACCACCCACAGCAGAACCTTTATCCTTTTATCAGCAAGATAGTATTACATGTCACTTAGGACAAATCATTGCTTAATCATCAACACTGCCCCAGGTCGGTTTGTCCTGGGGGCTATTTTGTTTCTGTGTGCAGCACAAATGGGTGCTGATCTTTTCCTGAGGTTTCTCAGTGCTAGAATGGAACAATCTCATCAACATGATGCTATTTAGAGGTCAGAAAGTGGAATTTTCAAAGAAGCTTGGTGTGAAACTCTCTCTGATCTTTTTCTTTTAAAATCTTCAGCCTTGGTTTCTCATAAAAATCCCACAGCTTTGAGGTTTTGATATAACTGAAAGCAATTACAACTCAAACATTGGATGTTACTTTCAGACACAATGCAATCAAATTATGATGATCTGCTAACATTCTTGTCATATTTAAAAAAGAGCATGTTTTTCTCATTCATTTTGCAGAGACTGTGATAAGATTCCTTCTGCTTCTCAGACAGCTCCCTTAATTCCTATTTTCCAGTTAGATCTGATTGCATCCTCTCCATCCAGTGCTGACCAGCAAGAAGGTGCACTTCACATCCAATTCCCATAGATTTAAATAAAGTCAGATTTTGCAAGTTAATGGTGTCTTGGTCTTTGAGTCCTAAACAGGGGGAGTATGTGGTAGAAAAGGCATTCCCTGTGCAAGACCAAAGGGTAAGACCTGCAGGCTACTGGTAGGGCCACAGCTACAGAGCTTATTTACAGCTCAGGCAAAGTCTAAGATGGGGAAACAATAGTCTTTACATAGCCCTTAAGAAATTTCAGGAGGAAATACTGATTCCTGGGAAAGTCCTAGCTTTTTGTGAAGAGTTTTTATAAAGTGTACCCTATACGTATATTTTCAAACACAGAAGTGAAGAAAAAATCTATATTTTTAATCAAGATGGATAAGGAAGAGATCTCGTAGTGCTGCAGAGCATATAATTGGTCTCTTGTCATCCTCCACTGCCAAAGAATTTGCCCTACACAGTTGTTCCAGAATATCATCTCTTATGAAGAAGTAATATTTACAGAAGAACAGCAAACATAATCTTTTATTTGGCTCTTCTCCATCTGTTTTTTTTTTTACATAAAATTTTCTCTCTAAGCAGCAGGATTTATATAATGCAAGTGCCACAGATATCTTTTGTTCCATACAGTTCATGTAATTAGAGCTCAAAAATTCGGACTGACAAAAGTGGCCCAAGTAACTGAGACACTAAACATGAAATTCTACAAGGCATCATAGGGACCTCCAACATAGGCTATAGATGATCCATGAAACTGACCAAAGATAATGGCTTACCACTCTTCATTTGAGAACCTGTAAAGGACAAGGTGGGTCCCTTAGCACAAAGAAACTGCAGGGTAAAATGTATTTCTTCAAACTGTTTCATATGCACCTCACTTCAAAGCTTCTTTTACAATGCTTTCTTGATGTATGTGGCAGGTGTCTCATAATGTCATATTTATTTATTGTGTGTTCACTGCTCACTGGAGTGAAATGTATGCTCAGCTGCATGGCATAATGTAAGGTCTGTCAGTATATTTCTATTGAAAAAAAACCTCTCTCCTTTTAATGATGCCTGAAACCTTCACTATCCTCCATCTGTATCCCCAGCATCCTCACCCACTGCATCAGCTGTTTTTGTTTGTGAGTCCCAAACTTTTATAGCAGTGATATTCTAGGTTATAGGTGCAAAATATTGATGATAATATAAGAAAATGACAATTTTCAGCTTGAAATATCTTCCCCCTGAAGATGTAATTACTCTTATACAAAAAAGCATTAGGCCCAATGCACCACTGAATTTGTATGTAGCTTTTGTGTTGTCTTCATATAAGAGCTGGTTCCACACTACATCAGTCATCCCCTGTCCAATGTAAATTACCTGTGAAAAACTGTTCTGCCCTGAGAGCAATTACTCAGATCAGAGCAGAGCCCAGAGAAGCTGTGAAAACCCCATCATTGGAGATGTTCAGCCCCTGAGCACCTTGCTCAGAGCCTGTTTCAAGAATGTGGTTAGACCAGATGATTTCCAGAATTACCTTCCAAACTTATTTATTCTAAGAATGGTCCTTGGCTTCTGCTGACTTCCAGGCAGTGACTAGGAGATGTTTGAGAGACAATATTAGGTCCAGGCAAACCCATGCCAAGCACTTTGCTAAAAATTTAACTGTAAAGAGGATCACATTCCAGTGCTCAGGGATATTCCCTGTCACTGGTTAATTATCTAGACAACATGTAGACAGGAACACTGGTATACCCCAAATCACACGGAAGGTCTGTAAGAGAGTAGGAACTCCAGTGTACACTCTCTTATCTGAGATTTACTCTGTATCACCTGGTATACTTTTCATCAAGATGTCCATTTGTTAGATTATCTAGTTTAGATTAAGGTGAAATATTTTAGTTATCATGTTATGCTTCTTGTTAGAATAGTATTTTCACATTCAACTGTTCTGATACTAACTTCTAGCCAAGTACAGATCACCTCTTTCATAAGCAAGATCAAGAGACCTTAGAGGCCACATGCTTCAGGAGGTGTTGACAAAATGGTTCTTACGTACTTTTCAGAATCTGGAACTTAGTGAATAGTTTGCAGTCACAAAAGACTAATAATATCAGTGGCCTTTAGCTAAAGGCCTTAGAACTAAATTTGGCACCTTACTGTATGGCTTTTAAATATTACACCCTTGAGCCCCAAAATCTGCACCCAAATTTACTTGTATTACTAAACACTGGGTTCATTTTTACAGGGTTTTTTCAGACAAAAGAGCATTTGCTTTTCCTTCCTTCTAGAATGACAGGATTCTGATAAACTTTGATTTGAAAGTGTTGGGACTAACAGAATCAGTAGGAATAACCATATCAAGCATACAGTTCTGCTTAATATTGCCAGCTACTGAATCGATATATGTTAAGATCAGAAAGACTCTGCAGACAAATTAAACTTCATGTTTTGTGGTCATTTTGGAAGTTGCAACTGGGAGAAAAACTGTGGTCTTCATTTGGGAATTTACAGTAGTTATTGCTTTGAAATCTATGGGTGAGAAGTGCTTTGCCATAATTTCACGTAGCAAGTTAAAATGATCTAGTAAAGTCATCCAATTTTCCAGTGGCAGGACTAGGAGAGCTTGCTCTGTTAAGTGCCAGCACACAACCAGCATAACTTCTATATTTTCTCATTTGAACAAACTATTTCCTTATTTACAAACAACACCATTTATTCCTGTGGCTAATCTTTCCCATTGAGTGAGTAATATTAGTTGATTCGGCATTCAGCTTGTGTCCCTTAACATCACTGACAGATGGTCATATTAGTAATCTCTCTATAAATGGAAATGTAATGTTGCTTTTCCCTCAGCCCATTGGAGCAAAGAACATTTATTACCCACCTTGCACTTGTTTTCTTTGTAGATATGCACTTTGCACCTTTCAGTAAGAGTCCCTGGCTGCCATTGATAAGAAAACAGCTCTGAATGCTGGCTTAGAAGCATTCAGTAGATCAGCAATATATGAAACAGGAAGGACAACTAAACAAGCTGGGTAATTTTTCTGTACTAAAAATAAGCAGTGAATAACTGTTTACACTTAAATAAGCATATTCAGCATGTTCACATATTATATTCTAATTACTTAATAGCTTGAATTTCATTAAACAGTGCATTTTATAGCATGCATTCAATCTTTCTCACATTGTACTGATGATGCTGACAGCTGCAAGTAATTGATCTGGGTTGTGCTTCAGGTACTCAAGTCCTGATCTCTCTCTCTTCCTCACACATTCATTCAATTAATTCCTTCCAAACTTTAATTGACATTCCTCTTTTTTCAAGGACTCCCAAACTTTTTTTCTCCAAAGACACTTTGTCATTCCACTTGCTTCCTAAACCCCTTCCATTTTGCACACTTCAGTCTTCCTTTTCTAGCTGTAGATATATGTTCCCCAAATCTTCCTATCCCCAAGTCCCACATATCCTTGCTTTTTCCAGCTATTTGTTATCTCACATTTTGGAGGGGGGCAGAATTAAGTGCTCAGGCAATGGTGGAAAGCTTCAGTTGCTATTGCAACTGGACTAAGGATGCCCTGGTCTAAGGGAGCCCTGTACAACCCACAGGTTGGAAGATTGCAGCTATTAAGTAGGATAAATGCTACTGATAAGCTCCCCTCCATACAAGAAGGGCAGTGGATATGTCTCTTACTGAGAAAAAAGAGAAGACCGTGGGAAAACAAATGTTAAATAAAAAAAAATAAAAATAAAAAAAAAAGCTGCATTAACAAAAATTAAATTGCTGCTTTTCTCTGCCTGGTTGCTTGCCTTGCTTCAGGCTTTGTGAAGTTAAAGCTCCATCCAGACCACGTGTGTTAAGTTTCTTGCTTATCCCATAGTAGAATTTACATGCCTTGTACAGTTCATAAATGGTAGTGGAAGAGTGGCTTTGGAAATATCCTGTCTCTTAAAAAATATCTGCTAACAATAAGAAACAAAAACATTGCAGTGAATTTATGTCTCAGGGAGGAAGCAAAGTTACCGTAAGGCTCACTTTTATCAATTTGTTCCCTAGAGATGAGTGTCAGAAGCACTTGCACAAAATATACTATCCTTGAATTTTAGCAAGTAGGAAAACCCTAAAGCTCAACGCATCATTTCTCCCTATTAGAGCACTTACTCTGACATTCATCATGACTGCAATAAGTATTTTAAAGTTAAGAACATCTACACTTTACTCCTCTTATGTCTTTAAAAAGGCAGTGATTCATTGTTTTAAGCTATGCTTCCAAAAGCAGCGCATTGCTGGATCTTATGAAAAGCATTTTTATCAATGGATAGATAATCATTTGCAGAATTATGCTTCTTGCAGTTGGAAAAGATTCCAAATAATTCTCCTCCCCAAAAAAAGGAAGTTGAAAATTAAAGTTGAATACTTTTAAGTAAGTTCTGATACATATTAAATCCTGCTCTTAACTGGCCTGCTTGCATAGCTGTGCAGTGAAAGAGCCTTCCAGATCAATGTGAACTGGGCTAAGTATGTGAGTGTATGCTATAAAGTCACCACTGGTAAAGACAAATTGCAGCTTTAGCTTTGCTGGAGTGTTTTTATCAGGTCTTGTGTTTATGTAATTGGCTATTGTCATTCTACAAGATTTGATCTTGCTAATGCTGTAGAATGATCAGGAACCTCTCAAGGTGTAATCGGTGCAATATAATGTACAGCACAGTGTCAGTCAATGAACAGCTATAATGTCAGTGAAACATGGCTGGATATTAATAGTGTCTGTGCACTTTTGAGCTGGGGTTTTGTTCATTTTATAGTGAATTTGATTTGTGGATGTTTTAGAAAATGTTGAGATAACTTAAATCCTCTCCAAGCATTGAGCATTCAGTAGTGTAGTGCTTTGATTGCATATACATAACAATGGGAAATCTAAGTATTTTATCAGAAGTTGTCATTAATGTCATTTATATAACAATCTGATAACATAAATATGCACTGAAAATGCTATGAATTTGCTCATTTCAATAGTACCTCAAGCTCTGAACACAGGTGGAGTTAAATCTGCCAGGCTGGATGGTATAGAAAACATGAAAGCAGACAGACCTTTGAAATGTAAAACCTTTTATTAGAAGCTGTTAATTTTAATAGTAATTGTAAAACTGTAAATTAGGCTTCCAAAGAACACACATAACTGAGTTTATAGAGGCCATAGGGGAAGCAAAAAACCCCAAGATGACTAGTTTTTTCCATTTTTGACACATCATGTTCAATTGTGCTTTGATCTTTACCCATGTATCATACCCATAATCAACAATTATACATATTTAAGCACAGTTGACTCTCATACACACACTTAGACCCAGCACAACATCACTTAATCTCTCTTTTTTGGAACAGAAGAAACAACATGGTAGGATTTCCACTTTATAACATAAATAGAATAAAATAGTTCACCTGGAAGGGACCTACAATGAGGTCAGACTGACAGGCCTCCCCAGTTAGCCAGGATTGATGATAAATGATGGGAAGTGACTCAGTGAGCAGTGCCACCAGCTCCCTTAGTGCCCTTGATGGGGATCCCATCCAGCCCCATAGCCTTGTGTGTGTCTAAGTGGTGTAGCAGGGCAATCTCCCTTTGGATTAGGGGGGCTTCATTCTGCTCCCCATCCTGTTTTGCAGCTGGGGGGGGCTTGGTGCCCTGAGAACAACTGGTCTTACTAGTAAAGACTGAGGCAAAGAAGGCAGCAAGTACCTCAGCCTTTGCTACTGTTTTTTCCCCACCCTGCATTCAAGAAAAGATGGAGATTCGCCTTAGCCCTCCTTTTGATGTGAATGTATTTATAGAAACATTGTTTATTTTCTTTTAGGGCAGGAGCCAGATTAAGTTCGAATTGGGCTTTGGCACTTCTCATTTTCTCCCTGCATAACCTCACAACACCTTTGTAGGCCTCCTGAGTTGCCTGTCCCTTCTTGAAAAGGCCATAATCTCTCTTTTTGCCTGAGTTCCAGCCAAATCTCTTTGGTCAGCCAGGCTTTTCTTCCCCAACATATCCTTTTTCAGCACATGCAGTGTGCTAGCTATGTAATGCTCAGCAGTCCTGCCTCTCCCACAGTATTGCCAGTTAATGGCTCATTCCAGGATGCTTTTCACCTTCCTAAGGCAAGGTGAGTTCAGCCAATTAGCACAGTGAAAAGGCCTTTATATTTGACAATGCTCTTCACTAACCCAATAGCCTTTTCTCCTACCTGATGATAGTGTTTCAATACTGCACCAGTTTGTTCCAATTTGCACCAGTTACTCCTCTTGTCAGAAATACAGGAAATTCAGTGCACAGATTGCTCTCAATTGCTGTATTTCCACAAATCCAGGACTGAGTACTAGATCCTTGCTCATCTCGCACTGCCAAAGGCTTCCCCTAATGCAGTGTAAATCACAGTCCACCTTGTTCTGCCTGACATCTGGTTTTGTAATGAGCCACTTTGTTGTTACAGACCTTGAGTAAATTTCATACTCATCAGCAACTCTCCACAATCTCTCTTAGATCATCCCCATCACTGCTGGGGTGCTCAGCAGCTTGGCATTTTCTTTTTCCACTCACCTTGCTGACTCTGACACTGTGATCCTGCCTGCACCGTAATTCTTCACCACACTGTGACCCTATATATTGCAATTCAGCAGCAGGGCATCCATCTGCCAGTCCTTGAAAGACCTTAAGTGCGCCAAGTTGAAACACTCACAAGACACCTCCTTAGGGAAGTACAATGCTTGCCAAAGAGGGGGAAAACTGCATAGTCAGCCCAGCCTTTAGAGAGTTAAAATGCACAGATCCTGTAGCTTTGGTCTGCATTATTTTATTTATTTGATTATTATTATTTTTTATTAATTATTTTAGAACAGGAAGAGTTCAGTTGGAAGAGACCTACCTTTATACCAAAAATAGTTGACCGAAAGTTAAAGCATGTTGTTAAGGGCACTGTCCAAATGCTTCTTAAACATTGACAGGCTTGGGGCATCAATCATCACTCTAGGGAGCCAGTTCCAGTGTTAGACTACCCTTTCTGTAAAAAATGCTTCTGAATGTCCAGTCTAAATCTCCCCTTGTGCTGTTGTGAGTAGTTCAAACACATCCTGTCTCGATCCCAGGAATATCAGCATCTCCCTCTACTACCTGTCCTCAGCAAGCTGTAGAGAGGAATAAGGTTACCCCTCAGCCTCCTGTCTTTTGAGCCCAAAGTCTTTAGCCACTCTTCATAGGTCATTCTTACCACCTTTTCACTAGCAAAAAACCCTGAATCTCCAGATTTATTTTGAGGTAAGTTTCACACAGAGACAGTGGGTGCTGCGGAGTTCCCTTTACCCATTCCTGTGGAGAGCTTCCAGCTGCCTCTAGGACAACAATGGGGTAACAGAGTGGTGCAGAGCTCTGTTTGTCCGTGGATACAGGGAGCTTCCAGCTGAAGCAAAAATACAGTCTAGGAACAAAAACAGGGCACACATAATTTCCTTCTCGCTTTGGGAAATATTCAGCCATCTAGCCTGAGACTCTTAATACTTTTAAGGAGAGAAAATATATATTTTGACAGACAATTCTAAATTTCTCAATGTCTAAACTTCATTTTGTGTGAATTCTGTGCCATGGCAGTCACAAAACTTAGCAGAGAATGTAAACATGTATAAAAAATTGCACAATAATAAGAAGTGTTGATTCTTGGGTGGTCAGAATGAGTGGAGAGGCTTAGAGTTTGTTTACTTTGAGAAAAATAAAAGGAGAAATGGGAAAGAAAAAGGAAAATATGCAGAAACCAAAACAGTGCAGTAAATTTAGCTCCCATAGTCCACTTCCAGCTTCTTACTCTGAAGCAACATGTTCCCCTTTACATGCTTTTCCCATGTAACCCCACCTATAGCTCTAACTATTCCCCTTCCAGATAGATTATACTGCATATTCTGATGGCAGTGTCACCATTTAAAAAGCATCACTATTTTTGTCCAGCTTGAACATGAATTTAGCAGTAGTTAGCTCTGTTGGAGCAACGGTACAGCCCAGCACAAGCTATCAAGGATGTTCCTCGACTATGTGGTGGAAAACTTCCTTCTGCAAGTAATGGAGGAGCCGACAGGGAGAGGTGCGATTAGGAAAGCTAAGGCCCAGTTAGAATTAAACTTGGCTATGGATGTTAAGGAAAACAGGAAAGGATTCTATAGGCACATTGCAGATAACAGACAGACTAGTGACAATATGAGCCCTCTCTGGAGGCTTCTGGGAGAACTGGCTACACAGGATTTGAAGAAGGCTAAGGTTCTGAATGATTTCCTTGCCTCAGTCTTCACTGGCAAATGCTCTGACCACAGTACCACAGTCATGGAAGACAGACACAGGGACTGTGAGAATGAAGACCTTGGGCCGACTGCAGGAGAGGATCTGGTTTGAGAGCATCTTAAGAACCTGAACATGCACAAGTCCATGGGACCTGATGAAATCCATCCATGGGTCCTGAAGGAGCTGGCAAATGAAGTTGCTAAGCCACTGGCCATCATATTTGAGAGATCATGGCAGTCAGGTGAAGTTCCCAATGACTGGAAAAAGGCAAATATAACCCCCATTTTCAAGAAAGGGGAAAATGGATGACCCAGGGAATTACAGACCAGTCAGTCTCACCTCTGTGCTTAGAAAAATCTTGGGGCAGATTCTCCTGGAAGGTATGCGAAGGCACATGAAAAACAACAAGGTGCTTGGTGACAGCCAGCATGGCTTCACTAGGGGGAAATCCTGCCTGACCAATTTGGTGGCCTTCTATGATGGGGCTATGGAACTGATGGACAGGGGTAGAGCAGTTGAGGTCATCTACCTAGACTTGTGCAAAGCATTCGACACTGTCCCACACGACATCCTTGTCTCTAAATTGGAGAGACATTGATTTGGTAGGTGGAACACTCAGTGGATAAAGAACTGGCTGGATGGCCACAATCAAAGAGTTGTGGTCAATGGCTCAGAGTCCAGCTGGAGGCCAGTGACGAGTGGTGTTTCACAGGGATCGCTGTTGGGACAGGTCTTGTTCAACATCTTTGTCACTGACATGGACAGTGGGATTGAGTGCACCCTCAGCAAGTGTGCCAATGACACCAAGCTGTGTGGTTGGATGAATACGCTGGAGGGAAGGAATGCTATCCAGAGGGACCTTGACACACTTGTGAGGTGGGCTGATGCCAACCTCATGAAGTTTAACCATGCCAAGTGCAAGGTCCTACACCTGGGTCAGAGAAATCCCAGGCACAGCTCCAGGTTGGGCAGAGAGGAGATTCAGAGCAGCCCTGTGGAGAAGGACTTGGGAGTGGTGGTCGATGAGTAAATGAACATGAGCCTGCTTCAGTGTGCGCTCACAGCCCAGAAAGCCAACTGTATTCTGGGCTGTGTCAAAAGGAGGTGTTCCTGCTCCTCTACTCTGCTCTCGTGAGACCTCACTTGAAGTATTGTGTGCAGTTCTGGTGTCCTCAACATAAAAAGGACATGGAGCTGTTGGAACAAGTGCAGAGGAGGGCCACGAGGATGATCAGGGGACTGGAGCATCTCCCATATGAAGACAAGATGAGAGAGTTGTGTCTGTTCAGGCTGGGGAAGAGAAGGCTGCGTGGAGACCTCATAGCAGCCTTCCAGTATCTGAAAGGGGCCTTATAAGGATGCTGCGGAGGGACTCTTCATTAGGGACTGTAGTGACAGGACAAGGGGTAAAGGGTTCAAACTTAAACAGGAAAGGTTTAGATTGGATATAAGGAAGAAATTCTTTCCTGTTAGTGTGGTAAGGCACTGGAATGTGTTGCTCAGGGAGCTGGTGAATGCTCCATCCCTGGCAGTGTTCAAGGCCAGGCTGGAGGAAGCCTTGGGTGACATGGTTTAGTGTGAGGTGTCCCTGCCCATGGCAGAGGGGCTGAAACTGGATGATCTTAATGTCCTTACCAACCCTAACTGTTCTATGAATCTATGACAACAAAAAATGTATTATACAAGTTCCCGAAGCATCAGTCAAGTTGGGCCAGTTTTCATTAACAATTTTCATCTCTTAGTGAAATTATGGGAAAAGTAGAACTCAGTTCCCTAATGGCCAAAACTGGGTCTGTCACAGAGCTTGGAAATAAGTCACACAACAGAAGTTTGATCTGGCAACTAGCAAAGTTTCACCGAATTTGTACAGCAATGCCAGCTTCTGTCTCTTTCTTTGCTTCTACCTCTCTTCCAATCTGCCAAGTAAGTGGGAGAACCTAATTAACAATTAATCAGCTTCTCTTGGACTCCAGTGCCTGTGTTCATTTTGGAAGGCTTTTACTTACGGATGGCTTCATTTAAGAATGCATTAAATGCTCTACAGATTTGAAAAGAATTCATCAAAGTATAATTAGCTTGATAGCTCTTTTGTCATCAAGTAGCCTACCATTTCCCTCCTGATGGTAGCTTAGATAGCGATGAAAAATGCAATTGCTGTCTTTATTTACTGACCCAAGATGTTTAGGCATTGCTTAGAATAAATTGCTTACATGGTCACAATGTTTTACTCATTTCTAAAACTTTCTGGCCTCCTGTCATCACAGACAACTGTCAGTCAATCAAAAATATTTTTGACTCACAAGCAACACGCAGGTTCCTTCAGTGGGATAGCATCTCTATTAGGAAGCTTTGGACAGGATTTGAACACAGAGTCAATAGCTGATCTTTATTGGTAAAATGGTGTAGTTAACACCAATTTATTATATTGCAGAATCACAGAATAGTTCGGATTGGAAGAGACATTAAAGATCATCTAGTTACATCATGGTCAGGGGCACCTTCCACTAGAACAGATTGCTCCAAGCCCCATCCAGCCTGGCCTTGAACACTGCCAGAGATGGGGCAGCCACAGCTTCTCTGGGCAGCCTGTGCCAGAGCCTCACCACCCTCACAGTAGAGAATTTCTTCCTACTGCCTTATCTAAATCTTTCCTCTTTCAATTTAAATCCGTTTCCTATTGCCCTGTCACTACACACCTTACAGATTTGTAAAAAGCCCCTCTCCAGTTTTCTTGTCATCCCCTTTAGGCACTGGAAGCTGCTTTAAGGTCTCCCTGAAGCCTTCTCTTCTCCAGGCTGAACAAGCCCAACTCTCTCAGCCTGTCTTCACAGCAAAGGTGCTCTAGTCCTATATGCATCAACATGGTCTCCTCTGGACTTGCTTTAACAGGTCTTTCTTAAGTCAGAAAAGCCTTTCTAAATGCCAGCACCAAAGGCACCAAAGAACTCTAGGTAGGAAGCCTCAAACATCTCTCTGCCAGTATGAGTCTGTTCAGCCTGTTTCAAACCATTTGTGTCTATGTTTTTGTCCACAGATTTTTTAAATCAAAACTAGGCAGCAATAAGCATTTTGCCTAGCAGAGACCTCTTCAGGGCCGCTAGAAGTACCTTGAAGGTAATGTGGCATGGTGGAGAGCAGCAAAGCACTCACTGGACTCCAGCAGAATGGATCGATGTCCCACTGGCATGGTTTGTATATTCTCTGTATGACAAGGGTATGGGGCTGGACTGAGAGAGACCACAACCCCAGTGACTGTTTCCTTCTCACTACCCATCAATATCCAGCACCACGAAGCCTTTTGATAAGAAAAAAACACCCTTCTATCATCTACAATGAAGCTTTGTCCAGATGGGAGTCAGGCAACAACTCTTAATGAAACCATTTTCCATCCAGATATGGAAATGAGGGCTGGCAAGTTTGTCTTGGTTGTATTATGCTGCTTTTCTGACAGAAACACAGGTTAACCATTTCATACCCCCATTTTCTCAGTGAAACATTTCAAGGATAAAATAAAAATAAAACAGTTGTAGTTCTGAAGTTTAACACTTAAATATGCCTAGAAGTGCAGTTACTTTGACTTGAACATTTCTCTAATCCAAAACACGTAGTTTTGAAATGTTGGGTTAGGTTTTGATTTTTTTTTTCAAAACATAATTCTTTCACTTGGACTGACTTTTTCCTGTTAGCCGTTTATACTAATGGCACATTTAAAAAGTTCATTCTGTTGATATCTAGGTCAGACTTTTCTCTGCAATTAAGAATTTTATCTTTCATGGAAAATCCTAGACCGCACAGCTTTGAGAAGAAATATCACAGAGGGCTTTGTGCAGGTTTGCCTTAGCGGTCCCTGATTTACATAGTTCTAAAGATTTGATGCTAATCCTGCAGCTACTCTATAATATTGTATCTCCATTTACAGCAAAATAAATGGACACAATGTTCAATACAGCAGCCAAAGTCAATGGCTTCTCCAAGCTACAATCATTCACATCTTTGGACCCCACTGTAGCAGCTTCATGTGGTCCATGTTATTCAAGCACTAATATCATGGCTCTAATCCTTTCCAAGGATACAAGCCATTCATCATAGTGGCCTCCAGGAAACCCACTCTCTGTTGACTCTCTGACTGGGCTAAATTCTGTGGACAATCATGACTGGCCCTGAGGTTGCAGAATAAAAAGATAAAGAGGAAGAAGCACCTGGGAAAACTACACCAGGCAATAGAGCAAGATTGACTTGCTCTATGAGAGTCTAAACTTCTTCATTCCTAGGTTGGGAATTTTAATTTCAGAACACTGTATGCTTCAGGGCAAGTGCTTGTGGTTTACGCTTCATGAGATAAAATGTAGAAAATATAGCTACTCTGGAAGAAGCCCACAGATTAATTCATACGCATGGGTCAGCTGGAGGTGAATGAAATGAGGTGATTGAAAACAAGAGCCAGGCTAAAAAACACATCACATAAAAACTAGAAAAAATCCAAAGTTGAAACAGTTGAAAGCTACTTGGTAAGCAATGCTCCTTCTGTCTTTTGCCTCAGCATCATCTATCTCTGATGATTAAAGGCATACAAACAAAGTCTGGAAGAGGTACATGGAGCATTTCTTGATTCCATGTGAACAGAAAAGACCTTTGGTCATCCAGGACATCAGTGATTCATTGTGTGAGCAGCCAGAGAGCAAAATGTTACTGATTCCTCTAACTTAAGAGAAAAGCAAATTTCCCTGCTCTGGCTTTAATACACTGATAGATTTTCCTATTCAATTACTGCTTGCAAGGACAGAAAAGAAAAACAAAAATGCAGGGACATCCATGCAGGCTCTAAGGTACTGTTCAGGGCAGGGTCCTGAACACATCTGCAACTTCAGCAAAGGCAGATGTTGGTTTAGTACTTGCTGGAGCAACAGAGAGGAAGGTATTGTCACTAAATACTCTCAAAGGTGCTGGTTAGTCTAAATTCCATGGAAGGAAGGAAATGTGGAAGACATTGTTAGGATAATAGAATGACAGAACCTAATAGACCTGCAACAGGGAAAAGAGAATACAACAGAAAAATTGGGAAGTTGTGAAAGAAGTCGGGTTTTGCAATGAGGATTTCTGAATTCTTTGTATGCTTTAATAAATATATTGCCAAAATAAGACATGTTGCTTATTTATTTTTCATCCTACTTATTTTTGTTGTTGATACTAAGGCAGTGTTCTCTTATTGGCATCATATATTGCATCCAAGCATTAAGGGGTCAGAGGGGCTCCGAACTTTTTTTACTCTAGTGTGGCATTATTATACTACACTGACAGATTTATTATCTTTTTCTGGAGGGATATTTAAGTGAATTGATTTTGAATCTTTGACATTGTAATCAATACACGTAAGAAAATATTAACTCACAACTGCCAGATCTGCTGTAATCATGGTTTTTCTCCCTTACTACCGAATAAGATCAATCACTATCTAAATTAAATGTGCTGGGTAAACACATTTTACCTAAAAGCAAAGCTCTACTGAAACAAACAAGGGTAAAAAGATCAGGGATCCTTAGTTTATCCAGTTCTACAGTGTCACAGTAATGGAACCCTCTCACTTCTTTTGCACTTTGCATTCTCCCCTGAGCACCTCCCCTGTCCATTGGACTAAAATAAGATTGTTCATGGGTCACATGAAGGAATAAGAGATCAATCTTCCTCTTCTGGCTGTAAGCAAAACTAGGCAAGACATATCTGCATGTCTATTTTGAGCAATTTTGTTCTCTGTCTTCCTCAAAGTGTGTCATTACTCTTATGCATTACTTCCCTGCAGTGACTTCTATACACAGCACTCTGCAGTCACAAATGCGAATGTGAGAATGGGATGTTTTCATGGAGACTGTCCAGAATTAAAGCAGTTCTTTTCCTGCCATGGCTCATACAAGCCATTGTGTGTAACTAATTAGTTAAATAACAGATGTAACTCCTGCAGCATGAAGAGCTGTTGCTGTTTTCCGTTGCTTTTCAATTACTGCCCTGTGAGCAGGAACAGCGTGTGAAATGGGAGGTTACAGTTTTGTTTATTGAATGTCCTTGTGTCAGGCTCAGTTCCCAAAACTCAAAGGGAACATAATGAAGGAGATGCTGAGGCTGTGTTTGTATTAGCAAATTAAGTAATGCCAGGCCCAAACACTGAAAATCAATCTCCTATACTGTCACCTTGTTAGACTAGTTCCTCATCAATCTTTCACCTCAGAGACTAGTCCCTTTGGAAGCACAGGTCAGAGGCTGCACAGACCAAGGACCATTGCATTTGTCCCCTCATTGTGGCAGTCAGACATACCTGAGAGTATGCTATGTTACCGCTTCATGGAAGCTGGTCTCAAAGATGTACACTGGCATGGTGTCTAACACTAGATATATTGTGGCTTTTGCCTTCACTTCTGTTTCCTCTTAAGGAAATGTGCTGCACATTGCACCACTATAGAAGTTTTCAGCTACCTTCCTCTTTCCAGGCTAAATGGCAGCTATTTGTTATGTTTATGCTGCTTATTAGCTCTTAGTCATAATTTCCTTGGTGGTCACACCCCCACTGCTTGCTTCTTTTCACCTGTTTTCCAGTGATCTATGTCCTTTTAGACATTTTGTCAGGCTGAACAAACCAGCTTCAGCTAACATATCCTGTGATAGACTCATCCTCCCAGTTACCAGTAAGCCTAGAAGCAAAGCAATGGTATGGATCAAGAGAAGGCTCTCCTCCTGCCATGGAAGTTTCATAGACCTTTGTGTCTGAAGAGTGTATGATATTAATGTATCATTGTCATTCTAGCATCAGATCTGAAAATTAGTTAATAAAGAAAATCTCACTCTGCACAACAACAGGTCTTTATACTTTTCCCTTGCATCACAATATAATAAGAGATATCTTAAAATATTTTCCCAAAAATGTAAGTAAAGAGTGGGGAGGAATTCAACACATTGCTTGTGTGAAGGAAGAGACTGCTGGCACAAATTCTTTCAAGTTTGCTTTTTTAGATGCTACTGTATTTGTCACATTTCATTTGAAATTGTTAAAAATCATTACTACCAAAAAATTTACTTTTTATAAAAAATACAGTTACTTTCTATCAGTGCAGTCCTCAGAGCTTCTTTGCATTTCATGATCTACAGGGAATGTCGTCTCCATCTTTCCAAATTACACTTTTGATGCTAACATATTTCTCCAGTTCTCCTCAGCTGAGTATTTGCAGGCACATCTATTTCTACATGCAATTACCCTCATGTATTTGCAACAGATAATGAATACTTGAGTGTTCTTCACTGTAGAGAGACAGAAGTCAAGAGTCACAAGCTAAGCAGCTGTTGATTAAGACTACTCTATTGAGAATCCTGAACCTCTCCACTGTTCTCCAGGACAAACTAGGGAACAGCACTTGAGCTTCATGTTGTGTCATGTTGTAATACTAGAGGGGCTTCTAAATAGATGGGAGTAAGAATTTATGGAAAGGGTCAAAAACTGGGCTGCTGTCATTATTTCAATTGGTTGTGCAGGTAAAGAGTAGAATTTGATTAAAAACAGCCTACAAACCCATGGTGCAGGCTCCAAATCTTCATTTGCCCATGGAAAGAGATATTTCGCACTTGCAAAATCAGCAAATGCATTTAAGAATGTTATTAATATCTTAAATGCTAATCTCACAACAGAAAATTGAGCTGTGCTACTGAACACTCTTGTGTGCTAAAACCCAGTTGTCTACATACTGCTAAATTGTTAGAGTGGTCCCCGGCCAAATGCAGCTCCCCCAGGCAACTTCTGGATATGGTGCGGAAGTTAACATAAGCCATAAACTATTCCTAATCTGCACTTTGGATGCACTAACCCTGTTTTGAAGGTTAAGATAGTTTAATAGCATAGATGCGGGTGATTCTGTGCCAGTTGGCTTCAAGTACCTGATTCTATTCTCTCTCACCATTTAATTAGCAAATGAAGATACAACCAAGCCCATCAATGATATCTTTAACTCCTTTATTTTGGTTATTAGACAAACACTAAATATGAGTACTTCAAACTTCTTGCTATTCACATACAGCAGTTTAAAAGGATTAAGGATGAGTCTAAGTCATGGGAGATTCAAAGCAAATAGTCCACAATCACACAAGCAGCATACAAGCAGCCTGCAGCAGAAGCACTTGGCTCTAGACATCCCAAAGCCCAGGTTAGGTAAATACACACCATTGGTGCTCACACAGCCCAGTCTTCCCTTTCATTATACTAGCTTTTCTATGATTGCTTGGGTACAGACTTATTGCTTATTTTATAATAATTTAGGCTTTATACTGGCTTTTTGTTATCTATTTAGGGACCTTGAATGGAAAAACAACCTTTTTCATAAGTGCCCAGAGTATTTTCAAATCGATGCAGTGAAGCAAGTCAGATGAGCAGTGGGGCTCTTTTCGCAATTTTCTGCTCTTTACCTCTTTAAATACACTAGAGAAAATAACAACTTTTTGCATATTATTTCATCATTAGTCCCACCCTTAGTGTGTTGAAGGGGTGCTCAGAAATTCTTTCTTATGATTTTGTTGTTGTTTACAGAAATGTAATTCAAGGCACTTCACACCAAGCAGTAACCAGAGTATAAGAAGGAAAAAGTACAGAGGTATACACAACCCACACTTTGCTCAGAAATCAAGACATATCCAATGCCTATTTAAAATAAAATAATTAAAAAACCTTGCCAATTCTTTTTCACTCTCATTGCTCTAAATTATGTTATTTTCCACTCATAATTATTGGTATGAGCATAATTTACTAATTCCAGTCCAGCTGCCCACTGGTTACCACCAAGGATCATTTGCTCATAAAGGATACGTGCCTCTGCTCATTTGCAGACATATAAATGCATGATGTTCTGCTCCATTCCCAAAGGAGAAAGGCAGTGCAACATCTTCCATTAGAATTGCCACTCTTTTGCCTCCTGTTATACTAATTTGGCTGGATGAGCTGTAGTTGTTGAGATGTAAAGGCTTGGGGAAATTCAGCCATTCTGTTGTTAGTGGAGCTAATAAGCCAAACAAGTCCACATGCTAACTCAAACAGCTAAATCATGCAGTCCATCCCTAGTTTAAGTTACTGGGAAAGAAGCCAAAGAAGCACATGAAAGTTTGATTATTTTTGAATGCACAAACAATAGCCGGTCTGCCTGCATGTCACCAGCTACCAAGAAATAAGTGTTGATTAAGCTGTAGCCTTATTAAGGAAAGTTAGTGCTGGCCAGAGCAGTTGAGATGGGGTGAGTTTGAGCAGGTTGGGAAAAAAAAAAAATCTCTGTACATATTTGCATTGTTATTTATGTTTCTTCAGCATGATAGAAGAAAGATGCCCAGAGATGTGTCTGAACAGAAAATCCTTTTCAATAGACACGCAAGCACACCATGAAATCACATCAGAGGGAGATTCAAGGGGAGTAAAGGGTTGAAGAACATAGCTCTTATGATATTTGAAGGTCCAATTTCACCATTTTTAGAATAAAACCTTACCATTTTATAGTTTTGAAACATTGTATAATACACTAATAAAAATAGAGAGTGACCTATTTTGATTGAACTTAAATGACTCCTTTTATACCCCAGAACTTCACTGAAATATTTAATGGGAGAACAAATTTCAGAAAACATCTAAAACCCCCATGATTTCCCTTCATTTCGTTCATCCTGTGAATGCATCCTATATAGAGAGAAAGTCTGACATCACCATCAGTGGAACTGGCACATGTTTCCTAAAGAAATAATTAGGAGCAGTTAGATGAAGTTTGACTAGAGAATTGATTGTCCCCTTGTTTTTAGCACTAGTTAGGCTGCACCTTGAATCCTGTGTTCAGTTCTGGGCCACTCTCTGCAAGAAAGACAAGGTGCTTGTCTGAAGAAAGGTAACAAAGCTGATGAAGGGTCCAGAGCACAAGTCTTATGAGAAGTGGCTGAGGGAACTGGGATTGCTTAGGATTTACCTGAAAGCAGGTTGTAGAGATGTGGGGATTGGTCTTTTCTCCCAAGTACAACAGATAGAACAAGAGGAAATGGCCTCTAGTTAGACCAGAGGAGGTTTAGATTGGATATAAGGAAAAATTTCTTCACCAAAAGGGTTGTCAAGCATTAGAACAGGCTGCCCAGGGCAGCAGTGGAGTCGTCACCCCTGGAGGTATGTAAAAGACATTGTCTGTTTTATGTATGTATGTCCGACTTAAGGATATTGTTTAGTGGTAGAATTAGCTGTGTTAGGATGACAGCTGGACTTGATCTTCAAGGTATTTTTCAACCATGACTCTATGGTTCTACAATTCTATGAAATATAGCAAAGCAAATGTAATTCTTTATGTCTCCATGGAACAGGCCCACAGGAAAAGAAAGATCCCAATTTGATTCACAAAGGAATTCATCTTCTCCCTTTAAACATACACATGATGCTATCAGGGCTGATGAAAGTGGAGAAGCCCAGAAGTTCTCCCACTATACCACATAAAACACCACCTAGACAGTTCGAACTACAAACAACTGAAGCGCAGAAGGTATGAAACACCAATTTTCCATTTTCACATCCTTTTTCTCACAGTTCAGTGTAGGATGTTCTGCTAGAAACATTTTTTTTAGGATTGTTTTAAACTTTATTTGGAGACAGGAAATGGGAATTTCCTGGGAAATCAAATTGCCAGGGTTTTTTTTTTTTTTTTTTTTGACCATCTGCAGTGATGATAAGTTCCAGGAAATTTTGCAGTTTGAGACCTGCTCATCATCACTTTGTCACCATGACACGAACAAATGTGCACAGTGTAATACAGACCAGTTGTGCTACAGTGTGGCACAAACCTGCTTTTCTCTGAAATACAACCTATGGACATAGTCACCGCCTCAAGACTTTGAGTGACAACCTGATACCACCAAAGTCAAACAGACGTTTCTGCCATTCTGCTGAATTAAGATGAGATTTTATTCCCAATTGACAGCAGAAGATGTGTGACTTTTCTTGCCCTTTGTGATCTGCAGTATTACCATCTTCCAGTCAGTCAAGATACATTTTGTTTACAGCTCTGAAACAGATATTTTTACTTCTGGACTTCCTTTCCTGGCATTTGTGAGCAGCTGTTGCGGGGAGCTCTCTAATGCTCTTCCTAGTGCAGAGCCTGCTAGAACAGAAGCCTTTGGCCTTGGCATAAGCACAGAAGATTGATAGTCTGCTCCCACGCCTGCCCAATGTATATTGCAAACCCCCAGCCATCTGGGCAGAGAAATCACTTTCTTGGAAAGGAATTCATCCTCCACTGTGAGCAAGTTCTAAAAAAAGGGGTTGGATCTTGAGTGCTAAATAATAAAAATAAATCTCAGTGTTTTCTCTACCTGAAAAGAAGATGACAGTACTCTGCAGCAACACTTTCTACCTCCATCCTCTTGCACTGTCAGGTTGCTTCTCTAACTCTGTGTAGCACACACAGCAAATCCTTCTTCATCCTGCCTCAGTGCCTGCATGCCTTGCAAAAATGTTCCTGTAAAGACACTTGTGTTCTCAAAGGAATGAAATCAGAGCAATGGTCCATCACTACAGAAAAAGCAGAACTAAGCAACCTACTGATATGCTATGCTCCTTCCCCATCTATGCCATAGCATCATGAGATATTTTTTCTTGTGGTAACTGCAAGTACAGTCAAGACAGACCCAAATAACAGCAAATACTCTTTCAATTTTGAGTTAACAAAGTCTTGTGCTGAAGATGTTTCATCTCCATAGTACCATGGTTTGAGAGCTAAGCTTCTGCTTCCACAACTCTGCATCAACATTTCAGATGTGATAGTGGTATCACATATTTGTCCAGGGATTCATGTCAAAGATTCTTTGAAATCCCTCAAGAGAACCATATAGATTAGATTTATCAAGTAATGGAAATAGTTATGAATTTTCTCATGAACTTCTTTAGTAAGAAGATATTGATTAATTTATAAAAGAAGTTTACTGGTGAAAATATCCCCAAAGAATAGCACAGATTTTTTCATATCAGCAATGGATTTTTTTTTCTGGCAGTAATAGAAGACACAACAGCAGCCTGGTATTCAAGGCTTTCAACTTTGATATGACAGACGGAACTACAGCAACCTGGAGCAAACCAGAGCTGAAAACTGGAGACAGTTCAGTCCTATTCCAACACAGCCCACAGCCAGTAACTCAGATAGTCAAGTACCCCCAAAAGCAGCTGACGTTTCCCAGAGTAGATTGGGAAGTTTGTTAACACCTTCCCACAGCAGAAACACTTTATTCTTGCTCCTCTCAGTTAAGAGAACCTATTAAACTATTTATCAACATGAACCCTCTCACACAATTGAGCTGGGTATGAAAGTGGTATTTTCATGCCCTTTCATACTATATTTTCAGAGCAGGAACAGCACCAAGTGCTTAATTTCAGCAAGGTCCACTAATCTCTCATTTACGCTTGAACGTATTTGCGTATACTGAACCATGTCCCAGATCCTGCATTCTCTCCACAGATGAGGCAGAGGGACAATCTCAAAAGAATCATAGAATCATAGAATAGTTAGGGTTAGAAAGGACCGTAAGATCATCTAGTTCCAACCCCCTTGCCATAAGCAGGGACACCTCACACTAAATCATGCCATCCAAGGCTTCGTCTGTAGAATCATAGAATAGTCAGGGTTGGAAAGGAGAAACATGACTCCAAATTAGAAGCCCAAAGGTGACGCCTTCAACACCTCTCCTACTCAAGACCAGCTCATATAGCTACACAACAAATGCTTCTTTTCCCCCTCTCCTGATTTCATTCACTTGGAGTGTTCGCATAGGAGATTTTCCCCTTAAATAATGGTTGTTAACACTGAATTTCTTTCATTAATGTAAAAGGCCTTCTGAGTGACTAATTCCTCCGTTAGACAAAACAAGGTAGGTGTAATAATGACTACAATTGGGTACTGTATGACTGCAGGGGAAAAAAATAAAGAAAGAAATTATTAGATATACAAACTTTATTTCAGATAGGTCTTAGAAGGTGCTTTTAGAAGCAATAATAGCATTTATAATTAATGAATGCCCTGCCAAATATTGACCAAAAGATACTTACAAGTTCACCTTTCATTTCCTCAATCCCTGATTACTCAATTTGTTTTCTTATTAAAATCCAAGGGCTTTGTGAAAACACCTTTGAAAATAATCCTCAGGATGCAACTACTCCTTGTAAAAAAATAAAAAAGCAAGAATCAAATTTTATGAACCATTTCCCCTTTAATACCTTTTGTTTTAAAGGTTTATATGGTATTTCTAAATAAATATCAAGTAAAAAAAAAATAGACAAACTGCATATTTGAAGACAATTCTATAGCCAATGAAATGACTCTGGGGTCTGCAAAAAGGTCTGAGTTAGGATACCCTAAAATACAAGATTAAAGTTATTTGGAAGATAAGTTGAATGAGGGTCAATGGAAAGAAGAACAACTTGATATTTAATTGTAATCAGTGAATAACAGAGGATAAGACTAAGTTGTCCAAAGGATAAGCCCAATTAGAAAGGAAATACAGATGAAAAAACCCCCATAGATTTATAAAACAGAATTCACAGAATTTAAATCATCATTTTCATGGAATAATTTCCTTTTACTGTTTCTACTGTTAGCATTTTATGCTTCTATATGCTAGCAAGAATATATAAATCTCTATATAAATCTATATAAATATACAAATATTGTGCACAGAAGGTTGCTGCTGTGGGTTTATCCTTCCCACTCCTCCTACAAATATTCCCAGCAGCAACATTCAGTGTCCTGCACCAGTGTTCACATCACACCACACCACATGCTTGGATGAACCATCAGTAACAAGGAGTGAAAGCCTGAGCTGGAGTTTAATACACATAAATCATTTTTCCTCAAGCCAAAAACATGATCAGTAGTGAAGACTGTAGTGTAGTGATCTATGTGGTAAAGAGAGATAGAAGCATACGTTCAATACAGATTCAGAAATGACAGCTTTGTGAAATGGGATATGAGAAAGTCTTGATTCCATGCAGAGCAAACCCAAAGGATATTTGTAAATTATGAAAATGCAGTGATGGATGCAATTAAATATACTAGTAAGGCTGTCTTACCTGCTGGCAGGTCAATACTCAGTATTATTTTCATTAAGTTTGGCCCTGCAGGTGAGGTCTACTCAGAAAAGGGAAGTTTCACAGAATTTCACAGAAATTTCACAGAATCTGCTTCCTTTGTAGCAGAAAACATGCATCATACAGGCATTTTCAAAACATAAATCCACTGCTATTGCCAGTACCTACATTTTCAGCAGTGCCCTTTTCTGTGGGACCCTGAGGTTTTTAGAGCCTTCACATGAAACTGTGCTCTTTTGCTCTTAAACTGAGTACACACAAAAAAAAATCATTGATGCAACTTTTCATCTTTTTGCCTTGAGTTTGCTAGCAATCTCCAGAAAGTTCACAACCCATGTTATGTGGCATTGACCTTTTTAACTACTTGTCCATAACAGAGTTTGCCTGCAATTACAAAACAGATTTCAATTTCCAACTGTCCTTTCCATTTCTATATGCTCTTGTGCTGTGAGAATTCATTAAATTATATGCCAGATTGTCAAACAATAGATGTTTCCCATTTTTAAGTCTGTGTCAGATATGATGGAGCAAAAGGTTTCCCTTGCTAATTAGGATATAAACAGCAGCACTTGATGTGGGCTTTGCTTCCATGTGTAGCTGCCAGATGGACTGGAGCAGAGGATGTCTAAGCATGTGATTGCAAGAGCAAGAAAATCAAATGCATGGCCTTCTAAAAAGTAGAGCTATTCCATGCAGGGATATTTTGCACTTTCTGTCCAAATTAACTTGGGCTTCTAGAAATGGACAAACTGGCAGAGGTACATTTTGGGCCTTAATTATGGTAGCTGGCAAGAACGAAGGAGCTGAGTCCACAAAGTGTGTAACTCCTAGGTGCAAACCTTCCATTTATATTGCTGCCACTGCTATGTGAGTTAAGGGGAACTGAGTAAGTGAAGATGATAAAAGTTCTTGGGAAAATATCAGGTTTCTCCAAACTTCTTCCCATTGCAGTGGAGCAGACAGCCCAAGTCAGCTCTGAGGCTGAATGTTGTAATTAAAAACCCAGTACCCTCCCAAACTATGAGTCTTTCCTTCAAAAGAGTCACTGCTGCTAGCATGCACCTATCCTGAAATACAAACACTCCTTGTTCTGGTTTGGCTGCAATAGAATCATAGAATAGTTAGAGTTGGAAAGGACCTTAAGATCATAACCTTTGAACTAGGGTTTGAGAGGCTATTAATCAGCCTCATTCCTTCTTCAGACTGGTATGTTCACCAATGTGAAACCAATGTGAAATGTATGTATGAAATCAGAGTTTTCTTCCTGAGATAGATAGATTTGAAATAAGGGTTTCCCACCCTAGCTGTATTCAATCAGTCTTTAATATCATGCACTGACTTGAGGAGAAATGGAGGGCGGGCTTCCTAATATCTAATTTTCCTAGTTTGCTAAGTCTCTGAGTGCTCCACTTGTCCAACTGAAATACATAATCTTTTTTCTGTTGTTGTTAAAACTTAAAACAAGTACCAAACAAACGTGACACCAACTGAAAAGCCAATGAAGACTCAGCTCTGACTTTTTTTTTCTACTATATGTATTGACTTTGTCCTTTAACACACAGTTACAAAGTGGATGATGATAGATGATTTTTCAATTTGAATCATGATCACTGTTACACATTAAAGGACAAAGGAAATAAATCATTCTGAAAAGATATAAGGAGGTGATAGTGTTTTCATCATTCAAAGACCTTTCCAACTTGCTGGTAAATAAAGGTCTTCTTTGATGATGGTAATTTCATGGTATTTATTTCTCCTTGAGGAGGAAGTGCACTTGATGGCTTTGATTTATTTATTTTTTTTTTCAGGAGCCGGGTGATTTTTAAAAAACCTTGCAGAAAGTTTAAAAAAAAAAAAAAAAAAGGTGCCAAAAGAAATAAGCAGTGCAGATGTAGGGAAGAGGAATTTTATGCTGTTTGGGATTTATGTAAGAGGAAAAGAGTCTCTCATCAAACTTGTTTTTCCTTGCAAACTCAAAGGAAACATCTACTCAGTTCTAGTCATGCTAGGCTTTGAAGTTATTGCCACAGGGTCCTGCCAACAACCATGCAGGTCTGTGTCACCTTTTTTTGTGACCGTCTGTTGGAAAGCAGAAGGTTCTGGATGCAGTAGAGTTTTGCAATACTGGGGCATCTTCTTTGGGAAGTCAGTGAAGCATTGATGTCCTTCAGCCATTATAAATCATGGTTTTTGAATAAAGTTTTGAACGCTGAAAAATGTGCATCACATTTTTTTGCAGACTATTTCATTGCTATAGAGCATTAGCACTGTCAGAACTGTCTTTGGTTCATATTTATTGCTCAGCAATGCAAAGCATTTCATCTGAGTTTCATTAAAGAAGCTGAAAATAAAAACTTTGCACTTGAAGATAGATCAACACAAATTTTTCAGTTTTACAGCTGAATGATCCAAAAGTCTGGGTAACTCCAAACATTGTTACTCTCCATATCTCCAGGATCATAAATAGGCAAAATCAATTTAGGTATGACAAATGTAAAAAATCAGTCCTGTGTCATATGAAGTGATCCACATAGCTATTAAGACTCCTTGTCATCCTCTATAGCGCAGATGGTTGATTCTTTACGCTGACACTAGTCCCACTGGAATCCTTTTAAGCTTGACAACCAGGAAACACAGCTCCCTGTAGCTTGGTCACTCTACCTAAACAACAGACCAGGCCCTCCAACAAGTCACAGAAGGTGGAGCTATATAGGTCTTTGCAAGGATATCTTTAACTCTGAGGACCATAAAGCATACTGTGAGTTACATTTAAGTTCTGGAGCATACTTAAAAATGTTGTAATAGCTGCTGCTAATAAATTAGTGCATATGTGTGTGTGTGTATATATATATATATATAAAAAGAAAACCCTGCCTTACACTAAAATATTCCCAGAAATCATGGACTCAGCTTCCCCAGAAATGCCCTGGGTTTTTAGCCAAAGGTATCACAGCATAAGTCACAAACGAGACTAGTAAGTTAAATATGCACAGACAGTTTTGGTCATTAACTTTTACTGACAAGCCTATTTGATAAAATTATCATCTGTTGCAGGTAATGGGCAGAGACATAGTTTACCACTGCAGGTTTTTCACTCATCACCACATGTAAATTCTCAAGCCCAAATACAAGCCAAAGTCCTACTCTGTGTCACAGAGGTTTCCTCTGGTGACAGAAAAAGAGGCAGGATGTCATAGCTAGAGAACCATGCTGCTGGTAACTGACTATAATGAATTCTGCTACATATAATGTCAATTCTTCCTCTAGATATTTAAAATATAGCCAGGAAAGGGAGGTTTTCTTCAAACTTGCACAATAGCTTGTGCGAGCCAGGTTGCTGTCTGTCTTAGAACCACCATCAGCACATCAGCACAGCTCATTATTTAACAATCCCAAGGATGTGGAACTAAAGGTTATTTGTAAGAAAGTGCAATTGAACTGTAGGTCTACTGTTCAAATTTATTTGTCATAGTGCCTAAGACACTATGAAAACACTAGAGATTTCTATCACCTGTATATAATAAGCATCACAAAGAAACCAATTTAAGCAATATTACTGATGCCTAGTTCAATGCAATAATCACTCTTCCAGCTGTTACAGAATAGGTAGGTTTTCTAAAAAGATGTTCCCTTTCTTTATCTCTTTTTCCTTCAAGCATATTACATGTGTCTCATCAATGCATTGGCTTCCATCTCATTAAACATCTGTGTTCAGAAGACCTCTTTTTAACTCTGCCTCTGCTCATTTAATTCCTTTTTTCTTTTTCCCGCTGTTTCTCTTTGCTATATTATTTTTTATGTCACTGAAGTATTGGGGGATGTCTGGGAAGAGAATATTGTTTGTAGCACACAAAATTGTATTGTTCTTATATGAGCACAGGCCTGCAGCAGATCTGTTTTTATTTGTCAGTAGCCTATGTGTACTCATGTTTTAGAGGGACATAGAAAAGCTCTAGGGCTTCCATGTAAATTTTTTCAAGGAAAGAGGGTTTTCAAGCATTTTTAAGAAAGGCTTGTCTCTTTCTGGGTGCTATAATAGTAAAAAGGCCAAAAAAAGACCTTTGGACAGAAAACACTGAAAATGCATGTTGAACAAGACCAGGCTATCATGTAATACAAATCAGCACCTTTCTACAGACACCGGGGAAGACTTAGCAACATATACAAGCCAGAATTAGAGGTTTCAAAGAGAAAACAAAGTGTTGTCAGCCTAATTTCAGAAAGACAGTGCTGTCCATCTCTCTAAAGTGAAAAAGATTACAGTAAAATAAAGAGCTATAGCAAAATATAGCAAAGGCTTGCAATTGGTCCTTAGCTTGCATAGATGCAGAGTAAGTATCATAGGCAATTGTAGAAGTGAATAAATCAGGAATTCAGTTGCGGACTGCACAGCAACCGTTACACTTAAGGATGATGTAAGCATGGTGGGATGATTTGAGTTTAAGGTTGTCAGGGGTTTTTTGGAAGGAATTATGCAATTATATATGGCAATTTGCCGCTGACCACATTAAAGCTTCAGCAGGTTAACAAGGTCCCAGGTTTGACCATCTGGATATATTAGGGAGAACATTTTATCCAGTTACTTTCTGTACATAACTTTTTCCCTTTTTTTTCTTTTTTTTTTTACTAAAACATGTTTTTGGAGTAGCCAATCTGAAAGTAGCATAGCAGCCTGATCCCAAAAGAAAACCTGCACTTTCTTTAGCCTATTTTGATCACCTTTCACAGAATCACAGAATCCTAAAGGTTGGAAGGGACCTCAAAAGATCATCTAGTCCAACCCCCCTGCAAGAGCAGGGTAACCTGNAAGTAGCATAGCAGCCTGATCCCAAAAGAAAACCTGCACTTTCTTTAGCCTATTTTGATCACCTTTCACAGAATCACAGAATCCTAAAGGTTGGAAGGGACCTCAAAAGATCATCTAGTCCAACCCCCCTTCAAGAGCAGGGTAACCTGGAGTACATCACACAGGTACTTGAATATCTCCAATGTAGGAGACTCCACAACCCCCCTGGGCAACCTGTTCCAGTGCTCTGTCACTCTCACAGTAAAGAATTTTCTCCTGACGTTCACATGGAACCTCCTATGCTCCAGTTTACACCCTTTGCCCCTTGTCCTAGCACTGGATATCACTGAAAAGAACCTAGCTCCATCATCCTGACACTCACCCTTTACATATTTGTAAACATTGATGAGGTCACCCCTCAGTCTCCTCTTCTTTGTCTGACAAATATTTACTTTTAGTATATCTTTTTTATTAGGCAGTATAAAAATATAGGAATGACGGTTGAGATGCAGCATTGATATATATGCAACCGTAGAACTAGGCCTAAGTATTCCCTACACCTTTATTACTGAATAGTCACATTGGCATATCACTGCACATTACTGACCTTCAGCAGCAGTGCCATGCAATCTTCCACAACCATATTCATAGCTATGCAGTGAATATGTCCCCTTTCTTCTATTATTTTAATGTCCTTCCCAAAGCATTGTGAACTGATATTAAACTAGACAGACCAATCAAGTCTATTCCTGTAGTGTTCCATAGTCATCATTAGTGACATTTGCAGCTGGTATATAAATATTCACAGGTATAAGCTATTAAAGCATGCAACAGCCATGAGTAACAAGTTTTGCAGACTGTTTCACGCATAACAGTAGAAAGTGTTAAAGGTGGCATCCCTTGTGACGCAGGATTGCCACCTTTGCCATAAGGAGCGATGGGTACTTCTGTGCTATACCACAGGGCCTGCGAGGGAAGCCACAGACATGCTGCGTTGATGAGTGATTTTAAAATAGACTGGGCAGTAGTGCTGCAGGATGTTTGATTAGGTAAAGGACAGGCTGCTCTTAGGAGTGATGCTGATGGCTTTCAGGAATATTGGAAATTATTTCCTCTCAAGTGTTAGCTCCCACACTCCTGGCAGTATCACTCATGTTGTTGAGGTGAAGAAAATATTCCTGACAAGCCCGTCACTAGACACATTCTGGTGTTTCTCCTCTTGGAGGAGCAAGGGCAGAATGATTTAATGAGTTCTTAATGAATTTAATGAATTCTCTGCCTATCTTTAGCTGCCCAAGGCAGGGCACATGGACATGTTCTGAGAGATTTTAAAGGTTATTTATGTGTTTACCACTAGCGTCCTAAAGTTTCCTTATCTTCTTGAGTCATCTGTTATCTCTCAGGATATCATCTTAGGACAGGGTGTAACTCCAAAACCATCACAAGTAATAGTATGAGTTGGTGCCACTTGCAAAGAAACAGCTGCATTGGAAAAACTTTAGAAATTATTAAACTTACTGCCTGAATATCCTCAGTGTGGTCACTCTCCGATCAGCTGGATGTCATGCACAGCTCTTTCGAGGCTTGGATAGGTACAGCCAATGATATCCTCCTTTTAGTCTTAAAAAACATTCACATCTCATTGTCTTTTGTTGCTTTTGTTCTCTTCCTCTCCCCTCATTGCTCATGAGCACCTAAAAGGCAACATAGACACAAACAGTCCCTTTCCCAGTCTTCCTCTCATTTTTCTGTTACAAGGGCAGAAACACAAAAGTTTAAAAAAAGCCTCCACTTAAATAACCCCATTGAAAACGTGTCTGAAAAGAAGACACTCAAAAATGAGATAATCGGTACATTCAGACTGTGATAGGACTATTTTGAGCCTCGCCTTCTTGGATTATGGGGTTTTTTTTGAGCTCAAGTTCAAAGATGACAGCACAGTAGCTCCTTTAAGAAGAAGAGAAATATGTGGATGACTTTGATAAATGAAACTATTCTTCCCTATTATTAGCCTATGAGGGGGGAAAAAAGCTAAATAGAACTAAGTTCTTTAGCAGTAAAAGGAAAGAAAAGGAATAACTAGGAAGGAACAAACTCTGAGCAGATCACCTCTCTGAATGCTGTTCAGTGGGGACTGAAGAGAAAACCAGAAATAACATGAAAAGAGGGCTTATATCTCAGTGTGTTTAGTTGGTAGCAGTGATCAAAACACACAAGACAAGAGTGCTTGTCTAGAGCAGGGAAACCTGGGATTGCTGGAAATTGCTGCCACCTTCCCAAATAATTGCTCTAATCCAAGTCTGTAAAAAAGTCAGGAAAATACTTCTTTGTACCTGGGCTTTAGCTACCAATCCCCCTGAATCATGAACAGCTTTGAAGTAACAGGTAAGGGCTGTACTCATCTGATAAGAACAGATGTCATTGTGCTTGTGCTTAGTGGTATTTCTAGATCTTGTAATAATGAACATTCCAACTATGAGGGAATGCAATGACCTAAGAAAACTGTGATGTTACTTATAACCTCACTACATGAGAAGAACTCACCTTACAAAACATGGCATTCCCTGAAGGGCATTGCTCGTTTGGATTATTATACAAGACAAAAGATGGGACCAATGCCTTTGAGTCGTTTGTTCTTGAAGTTGTGCCACTTATCTTGACACTTATCTTGATCTTCTTAAAACTCTTGTTGTATTTGACATTTACTTTAAGCCTCCAAGAATGGTGACAGTATGGAAATACCAATCAACTTCTGTTTTTCATGCGTTTCTCACCCACATGCCTTGCAGAAGGTATTTCATAGGAAACAAATACTGTGTATTTCTTGGATCCCAAATTTCAGAAGTATAAAAATCCTTAGGAAACCTTTTTCTTCTGTAAAAACCTAATAATTTGTGATACTATTAAGTTATTTTGGGATGGTCTCCTTTGTGATTTTGGTTATAGGTACTACGAACGGCTGCAGAGTTTAAGTCTCAGTCTCAAGATAGGCCCAAACAAACCTTCTGAGAAGGGAAAACAAGTTGTTTTACTTGTTTAGCTCAATAAAAACAAAGTCATCAGCTTCACTGTTAATTTTTAATAGAAAATCCATCTGTGAACAATACAAGAAACAGGAAAAATGCCACATGAATCTTTTTCATCTGGATCCCCAGATACACTTTTAGTTGCTGTGTTGTGCTGCAAACACACAATAAATAATGGTCCAAATTTAGCCCAGCTATAATTCAGTGGAGTTATTAACAGAATGAATTGCTCTGTTCAGATGTGATTACCCCCATTTATTATAAACTCTTTTGATAACTTGCTATAAATCTCAAGTATATCTAGCCTCTGTGCCAGCGGTAGGTGGCAGTTTGGCTGACAGAGAAAGAGATATTTAGGCACAGATGCACTTTGCTGCTATCTGAGGCAAGATAAAGACTGCATTCAGAAAACAGGTCATTTTAGAGTATTTGTAAGAAACATCATAGTTTAATATATTTGTTTAGCTTGCAATTGTTGGGAGCCTTCCAGAGGCCTCTGGATATGCCAACCTATTCTGATTTTTCACATAAATAAGCAAACAGGTCTGCAGTCAAAAAATGCAGACTGATATGATGGTCTTGATGTATGCATTCAATATATGCATCCCTCCTATCCATCTGCAAAGTTGGAAAAGCTTTCATGTAACAGCCACCATGAACCATTCAATCCTGGCACATGCTGTTGTTCCCTCCACAGCAGCCCAGCCAGGAGAGCATCCTCTCCTATGCCCAGGACAGGACAAGGGATCCTTCAGTCTCCTAGACATGTCTGGTTTTCAAGTTGCTTATCTTTGTATATAATCCCCCAAAAGCAAAGATACTCTGGCAACACAGATGGAGTCTGCTTGAAAAGAAATGTAGGAGGAGCCTGGAAATGTGCAATAGTGGAAGAGAGACCTTGCAGTGGGAAGAGCAGCAGTCTGAACCTTGTTTGGTACTGCCAATAAGCATCTCATACCATCACCACCCTGCTCAGACTGGGGTGAATATCCACCCCTGTAAGACCATGGGGAGACAGAATGTGTCCAGCAAGGGAGAGCCAGGGACCCAGGAGCTGTGTGTGACCTTGCAGGGCATTTCACCCTATCATATGTAGTACAAGCATATGTACATCTGAAGCATCCACACCTGTCATGGGAGGAGGGTGCAAGAGGGGATTTACACCCCTAGTATTATCCCAACTGTATTATTGAGGTTTATCTGTTGAATCAATTGATATTGAACCTGAATATACTGTTCAGTGACTGTCAGTTAACCACATTGTTATCAATATATTACTTCGAACATAATTTGAGTTTAAAGACATTAATCTACTCTTTGTAAAAAACAATAGTGTTACTTTTCATGACACCAGTAAAATATCTCATCATATTATAGTGGCTGAGAACCTTATTTTCACTGTTCCTTTGTTAGATCTCATAGGGAACACAAACAACGTAACAGCACTACAGCGTAATAGCATCGTCCTTATCCCTTCACTACTAACAAAACAGTACTGAAACAATTCCAGTTTAAAACTTGTAGCTCATTTATCCATTTACTAATGTGCCTCCAAAACAATTTAGAGTTAACTACAAGGTGGCTCTGGAGAAAATACAGACCTAATATCACAAGCCATTGTATTACACCCATTATGTCTTCTTCTTCTTCAACAGTAACATCTTTGATCAAATTAAATCCAGCACTAAACTTAACTATTGCAAGCAGAAGCTTGCCAACTTCCTGTTCACACCCCTTAAGAATGGTGATTTTGCAAATGTATATGGAGAAAACAAATCCTTTGAGCCTTGTTTATTTTGCCTGGTAATTGATGAGTAACCTTGGGGTACAGATATACATTATCCTTATGGAGGCTGAGCACAAACATTTATNTAAAAATCCTTAGGAAACCTTTTTCTTCTGTAAAAACCTAATAATTTGTGATACTATTAAGTTATTTTGGGATGGTCTCCTTTGTGATTTTGGTTATAGGTACTACGAACGGCTGCAGAGTTTAAGTCTCAGTCTCAAGATAGGCCCAAACAAACCTTCTGAGAACGGAAAACAAGTTGTTTTACTTGTTTAGCTCAATAAAAACAAAGTCATCAGCTTCACTGTTAATTTTTAATAGAAAATCCATCTGTGAACAATACAAGAAACAGGAAAAATGCCACATGAATCTTTTTCATCTGGATCCCCAGATACACTTTTAGTTGCTGTGTTGTGCTGCAAACACACAATAAATAATGGTCCAAATTTAGCCCAGCTATAATTCAGTGGAGTTATTAACAGAATGAATTGCTCTGTTCAGATGTGATTACCCCCATTTATTATAAACTCTTTTGATAACTTGCTATAAATCTCAAGTATATCTAGCCTCTGTGCCAGCGGTAGGTGGCAGTTTGGCTGACAGAGAAAGAGATATTTAGGCACAGATGCACTTTGCTGCTATCTGAGGCAAGATAAAGACTGCATTCAGAAAACAGGTCATTTTAGAGTATTTGTAAGAAACATCATAGTTTAATATATTTGTTTAGCTTGCAATTGTTGGGAGCCTTCCAGAGGCCTCTGGATATGCCAACCTATTCTGATTTTTCACATAAATAAGCAAACAGGTCTGCAGTCAAAAAATGCAGACTGATATGATGGTCTTGATGTATGCATTCAATATATGCATCCCTCCTATCCATCTGCAAAGTTGGAAAAGCTTTCATGTAACAGCCACCATGAACCATTCAATCCTGGCACATGCTGTTGTTCCCTCCACAGCAGCCCAGCCAGGAGAGCATCCTCTCCTATGCCCAGGACAGGACAAGGGATCCTTCAGTCTCCTAGACATGTCTGGTTTTCAAGTTGCTTATCTTTGTATATAATCCCCCAAAAGCAAAGATACTCTGGCAACACAGATGGAGTCTGCTTGAAAAGAAATGTAGGAGGAGCCTGGAAATGTGCAATAGTGGAAGAGAGACCTTGCAGTGGGAAGAGCAGCAGTCTGAACCTTGTTTGGTACTGCCAATAAGCACCTCATACCATCACCACCCTGCTCAGACTGGGGTGAATATCCACCCCTGTAAGACCATGGGGAGACAGAATGTGTCCAGCAAGGGAGAGCCAGGGACCCAGGAGCTGTGTGTGACCTTGCAGGGCATTTCACCCTATCATATGTAGTACAAGCATATGTACATCTGAAGCATCCACACCTGTCATGGGAGGAGGGTGCAAGAGGGGATTTACACCCCTAGTATTATCCCAACTGTATTATTGAGGTTTATCTGTTGAATCAATTGATATTGAACCTGAATATACTGTTCAGTGACTGTCAGTTAACCACATTGTTATCAATATATTACTTCGAACATAATTTGAGTTTAAAGACATTAATCTACTCTTTGTAAAAAACAATAGTGTTACTTTTCATGACACCAGTAAAATATCTCATCATATTATAGTGGCTGAGAACCTTATTTTCACTGTTCCTTTGTTAGATCTCATAGGGAACACAAACAACGTAACAGCACTACAGCGTAATAGCATCGTCCTTATCCCTTCACTACTAACAAAACAGTACTGAAACAATTCCAGTTTAAAACTTGTAGCTCATTTATCCATTTACTAATGTGCCTCCAAAACAATTTAGAGTTAACTACAAGGTGGCTCTGGAGAAAATACAGACCTAATATCACAAGCCATTGTATTACACCCATTATGTCTTCTTCTTCTTCAACAGTAACATCTTTGATCAAATTAAATCCAGTACTAAACTTAACTATTGCAAGCAGAAGCTTGCCAACTTCCTGTTCACACCCCTTAAGAATGGTGATTTTGCAAATGTATATGGAGAAAACAAATCCTTTGAGCCTTGTTTATTTTGCCTGGTAATTGATGAGTAACCTTGGGGTACAGATATACATTATCCTTATGGAGGCTGAGCACAAACATTTATTGTGTTCTGTTGTAGATAATGGGTTTCCTTTCTGAAAGAAGCTCAAAAGCTCTTTCCTCTTTACAAGCATACTAAAATCAGACACAGGGTGACAACTATTTTATTTTTACTGCAGAATGGGGAACCATCTGGTTAGCAATCTGAGTTCTCATCCCCTGTTTGGGCACAACAGAAGGAACACCTGCATGTGTCTTGATAATTTACATAACTGAATTACACTGAAAAGAATAAAAATAAAAATAGGACATGTTTTTCTGATTATTGATTTTCATCCTGTTTCAAGTTGTCTTCTGCAGCAGCCAGTTTTATTCAAAGATCTACCTCACCTAAAATCTAAAAAGCAATGAAAATTTCCCCTTTTTCTATGATTTACCAGTCAGTGGCTTCCTAAGCCAGACACCAATGTATATTATGTTATTGATTATGGAGTTTTTTTCCACAGAAATATGTAACTGCTTTTGGATAATTGCTGTTATAGAGTGGTTTATACTTTGTAGTCTGTATTCTGAGACTGAAATGTCACCAAAAATTATACTTGCCATAGGGAAGGTAATTATCATATCACCCAATCTGATCACATGAAAGAATCGGATCAGGTCTGAAGTATCTCTGCATAAAGAGTTTAACAAAGATTTAGTTTTTCAGTGCTGCCATACTGGCCTGTTTTCTTAAGTGACAGAGAAAAGCTTTTTAGCCTTAGAGGATGAGGTCAGCCCCTACTCCAGCTATGAGTGACTATAGGCATTCATCCACATATACAGCTTTCTGGGCATTTGCCACCAGAATTTAAGAAAAGAACTGCAAAGGTCACCTTCCCACAAGCACATGCTTTAGCAGATGTTGCATCAGCAGTTACTAATTCTACAGAAAATAGGATGTTTCAGGAACAAAGCAGATTCAAGAACACCATGAAGACACTAAGACTCCTGAGGGGAGTTATCATTCATCCTCCCTCCACTAGAGCAGACAATAGAAGACATGTACTTCTATGAAGGCATGAGAAGATGAGCAGGAGAAATACCTACCATGAAAAGAAATGCCACACAAAGAAAAGTCACAACCATCTTTCTTCCCTTCCAAAGTGAAGACGCACCATTAACTACACAAGGATGCAAAAGAGAAAAAGACTGCAGTAGCCTGAACACCAAAAACTTTGCATCTTAACTAATACTGGATGTATTTAAGTCTATGTGTAATAAATAGGCTCAGATCCACTACTGTGTAGGTTGACTCCTTAAAAACATTACCATGAGTGAAGTAAGGAAGGAAAGGAGGTGTTCATAAAAAGTCTCATCTGCAGTCAATGGGAAGAAAGAGGTAGTCCCCTTTCACAAGTAATTCAAAGCAGTAGACTCCTATTTAGATTAGATCCTCACATCTTGAATGATATTGAATAGATCTTCTACTGCTTTTGCCTGCTCCTCTTGATGATTATATAGCGACCTTGGACAAACAGACACCAGTTTTGATTCATTTGCCAACATGCTGACATTTACAAAGTAAACATCCAGAACTGTCCAGGCTCTAAACTTAGTGGAGGCTCACTTTGAACTCCATAGATAACTGTCTTGAGTCTTTTTCTTTCACTTAACAAAGATAGCTAAAATAGATAAAATTGTCCAATGCTTTCCATTGTGCATAACCATGTTCAAGATGACTGCATCATAGAATCATAGATCATAGAATAGTTAGTGTTGGAAAGGACCTTAAGATCATCTAGTTCCAACACCCCTGCCATGGGCAGGGACACCCAACACTAAACCATGTCAACCAAGGTTTCCTCCAGCCTGGCCTTGAACACAGCCAGGGATGGGGCACTCACAACTTCCCTGGGCAACTCATTCCAGTGCCTCACCACACTAACAGGAAAGGATTTCTTCCTTATACCCAATCTAAACCTCTCCTGTTTAAGTTTGAACCCGTTACCCCTTGTCCTGTCACTACAGTCCCTAATGAAGTGTCCCTCCCCAGCATCCTGATAGGCCCCCTTCAGATACTCAAACACTGCTCTGAGGTTTCCACGCAGTCTTCTCTTCCCCAGGCTAAACAGCCCCAACTCTCTCAGCCTGTCTTTATACGGGAGGTGCTCCAGTCCCCTGATCATCCTCGTGGCCCTCCTCTGCACTTGTTCCAACAGTTCCATGTCCTTTTTATGTTGAGGACACCAGAACTGCACACAATACTGCAGGTGAGGTCTCACGAGAGCAGAGCAGAAGGGCAGGATCACCTCCATTGACCTGCTGGTCATGCTCCTTTTGATGCAGCCCAGGATATGGTTGCTTTCTGGGCTGCAAGCGCACACTGAAGCCGTCTCATGTCCATTTTCTCATCGACCACCACCCCCAAGTCCTTCTCCACAGGGCTGCTCTGAATCTCTTCTCTGCCCAACCTGTAGCTGTGCCTGGGATTGCTCCATGAGGTTGGCATCAGCCCACCTCACAAGCGTGTCAAGGTCCCTCTGGATGGCATTCCTTCCCTCCAACGTATCCACCGAACCACACAGTTTGGTGTCATCGGCAAACTTGCTGAGGGCGCACTCAATCCCACTGTCCATGCCACCAACAAAGATGTTGAACAAGAGCGGTCCCAACACCGATCCTTCAGGACCCGTGGATGGATTTCATCAGGTCCCATGGACTTGTGCACGTTCAGGTTCTTAAAATGGTCTCAAACCAGATAGAAACATCTACATTGCAGGCATATAAAGCCATGAGTCTGTGTTCAGTTAAATCAATATTCTGTCTTTGGCAGAAGTAAATTGCTAAAATGCAAGGAAAAACCAAATTCAGCTGTGCTGTGATCATTATTGACCTTAGATACCTTTCCAATTAATGAACTATTTCCAGGAAGATCTGACTTTTTATCTAATGTATTTAGGAATTGTAAACATCCACCAGCTAGATTCTATTAACTGTATGTTTTGCAATGTATCCATTTCAATCAATCATTTTATGCACAGGATCACACACTTAACCATAACCGTTTATTCATTGTCTGAAAAAGTAACATGATTTAAATCCTAGTGAAGCTGGTGAAGAATATCCATTAAATTAGACATGCTTTGCCTATTGATGAAGAAGATCATCAAAATATAATTATCAGGGTGGAAACTTCATAGTAGTGTTCAAGTGAAAAATGGTATTCCAGGAATTACCAATACCTCCACAAATATTTGATTATTTTCATTGGAGATGTCAGGCAACCGTGAAGGATCGCAAACTGACCATGGCATTTTTCTTCATTAAAATATTATCACCCTCCAAACCTAGTGACTCTATTCTAAAAGTGTTAAGTATCAGCAAGAGCTCAATCTAACCAGTAGTGTTTTAGGTAGAAAGAAGATCTATAACCCTGGAGATGCCTATTCCATGCTGGGAACCATGAAATTTACTCTGTTATCTTACACAGTTGGTCTGAACGCCCATAATTTTTACTCCAAACTGGATGTTTTATAGTTGGTGGTTGTTACACAATGTAAGGTGACATGGACAGGTCTCAGACCATCAGCTACCAAATTATAAAGGAAAGGAAGTTCAATAAAGCAAAGTTCAAGGTCCTACACCTAGGTCAGGGCAATCCCAGGCACAGCTACAGATTGGGTAGAGAAGAGATTCAGAGCAACCCTGTGGAGAAGGACTTGGGGTCAATGAGAAAATGTACATGAGCTGGCTTCAGTGCTCACTTGCAGCCCAGATAGCCAACCATATCCTAGGCTACATCAAAAGAAGCATGACCAGCAGGTCAAAGGGGGTGATCCTGCTCTTGTGAGACCTCACCTGGAGCATTGTGTGCAGTTCTGGTGTCCTCAACATAAAAAAGACATGGAACTGTGGAAACAAGTCCAGAGGAGGGCCATGAGGATGACCAGGGGACTGGAGTACCTCCCGTATAAAGACAGGCTGAGAGAGTTGGGGCTATTCAGCCTGGAGAAGAGAAGGCTGCATGGAGACCTCATAGCAGCCTTCCAGTATCTGAAGGGGGCCTACAAGGATGCTGGAGAGAGACTCTTCACTAGGGACTATAGTGATAGGACAATAGGTAATAGGTTAGATATTAGGAAGAAGTTCTTTACTGTAAGGGTGGAGGGGAACTGGAACAGATTGTCCAAGGAAGTGGTAAATGCTTCATCTTTGACAGCGTTCAAAGCCAGGTTGGACAGAGCTTTGGGTGACATGGTCTAGGGTGAGGTGTCCCTGCCCATGGCAGGGGGGTTGGAACTAGATGATCTTAAGGTTCTTTCCAACCCTAACCATTCTATAATTCTATGATTCTTCATATCTCTTCATCAAACCTTCTGTCAACTCCTTTATCTGACCTGTCTAGGTCCCTTGGTATAGCAACCATACTCTCCATATATCAACTACCTCACCAATATGATATTGTCCATGAACTTGATGAAAGTGCACTACCTGATCGTCCAGATTATTAAGCAGCCTCAGTAATGTACCTCCAGGGTTACCACTAAAGCCAACTGCAATTTGGACTTTGAACCACTATAACTCTCCAAGCCCAGTGGTCCAGACAATTTTTCACTTGCTTTATCTCCTACATTTGACCATAAGTTTAACATGGGAGACTGTGTTGAAGGCCTTTTTAAATTGGAGGCAAACAGCATCCACTTCTCTCCTCTTGCCTTCTCATTAAAGAAAGTAGTTATTAAGTGGTATGCTCTATTGGCATTTTTATTTGGCTTATTTGGCCTATTTTATTTTTTGGTGTGGAGAGAAAAAAGTGTGAATAGAAATTATAAAATCTAAGCATCTAATTATCCATTTGACATCAATCACAAACCACTGCAATACCAATGAAAGCACAAGCACCATTTTCTCCCACTTGTTGATACCAGTAATGTATATCTAATTTATACAACCCGGGTGAGAATTTTTGTGTCCTCTTTTCACTGCCTGAGAGCTGTAAGAGACACCACAACACTCCTGCACAATTTCTTGGTGTTTCAAATTTTGTGTTCCCAGCTTGAAATGATGGGTAGATGGCCCCAAAAAAATGAGCAGCCTGGGATGCAGTGCTTAGTTAGTTCAATGAACCACGGAGGACTGAAGTTTGCTTTGTAGTTTCTTTTCAGCATTGTTACTACTGAAGAAAGAGATCTTTATTGGGGTGCTGAATACTTGATATTAAAACCCCTCTCTCTCTGGCTTGAGAGAAAGATATTTGCGGGTTTGCTCCTGCACCCTGGAATGTTATAAAATTAGATCCCCCCTGCAGTCTGATTTTCTTTCTTCATTTGCCACTGTCTATTTCTGTACCAGGAAATTCAACATCACCAGGGCACAGATGCAGGAATTTAATATACATGCTGTTAAAAACTTAAAAGAGCCCTTGGCTGGTTTTGGCCTGGACCAATCAGCAACCTCCTAAATGTTTGGTTCCCCGGCACTACTGGATGTCAGATCAGACCAGGGGCCTTTCCCATCAAGCACTGAATATTGAAGGGAATTGAACGGCCGGCACAACCTGATTGTGCCAGCTAGCCTCAAGGATCCACCACAGCTCCTGGCACTGGCCACTTTACTAGTAGAGACATAAGAGCAAATGCTTTTCTAATCAAATCAAAAGCAAATACAGCTTCTCCCCCATGTTGTAATTCAAATATCTTCCCTCTTCTCTCCCTAAGCATGTATAGAACTCCCCCACTGTTGTTGAAGAGTTGGGATATTTTTCCTTGTGTCTGGATTTCTCAGTACTTGCCCTTACTGTGTCTTCTCTGTGTCAGATGGAGACTGCTGCTGTCTTTGAAGAAATTCGGTACTAATAGCACTGTTTGGCAGGGAGTGCCAAGCTCCAAGGATCAAAGACAAGAACACAAATCTAACAACTTCCAGCTCAGGAACTATTTCCCCCATCCCCACACATAAGGATGCATGGTTAAAGAGAGGTGGGAAGATTTGCTGAGGCCAGAAAACAGTGTATGAGGAACAAAGGAATGAAGGTTAACCACTTGTAAATGAACTGAAGAAAGCAGGATGCTTCCCTATACCTTATTTGTGCAGGTCACTTCTAAGTACTTCTGAACCATCTTAAGGTGATTAGTTTCAATGTATTTTCTGACCTTGAGACAGGGAGATCCCATTGCTGTGACACTTGTCAGGCTAAAGAAGGTCACCTTCTCCCTTTCCCAAAGGGACATTCCAGCCAGGTTCTTCTGGTTTCCCTAGTGCCAGTTTCTCTTAGGGTTAAATCTATCTCTCTTGGGTGTGATAAATGCAATGAGGGAGCACCCTGGGTCCCTGAAACAAAGTTTTCCAAAACTTACAGATGCCTTCAGGAGCTGCAGGACCAAGATACATTTATTCCTCGCTATTTCTCTGCTTTGTATCAAAAGAGACTGCTCTTTTCACCACTTTCCTTACTGGCAGATGGGTACCTCTTACACAGGGAAGGACATGTATCATCAGACCCCCACAAACCAGAGCTCTTCTGTCACTCTTAATGTCTTAGAATCATAGAATCAGATAGGAAAAGACCTTTAATGTCATGAAGTCCAACCATTAACCTAACACTGCCAAGTCCACCATTAAATTATGTTTGTAAGCACCAAGTCTACATGTCTTTTAAATACCCCCAGGGGTGGCGACTCGACCACTTTCCTGGGCCGCCTGTTCCAATGTTTCATAACCTTTTCTGGGAGGAAATTAGTCCTAATATCCAATCTAAACCTCCCCTGCTGCAACTGCAGGTTTGCCAGGTGATGGCACTGTGACATATGTGTGACAGGGCCCGTGTGCACCCCTGCCCGCCACCCTTCCATGCAGCATCCTTCACAGAATCTGGATAGAATTAAAGCTGGAAACAATGCTTAAATCATCGAGTCCAACCATTAATACAGCACTGCCAAGTCCACCACTAAATCATGTCCCTAAGCACTACATCTATAGGTCTTTTAAATATCTCCAGGGGTGCTGATTCCACCACTTCCCTGCGCAGCCTGTTCCAATGCTTCACACTCCTCTCTGGGAAGAAATGTTTCCTAATATCTAATCTAAATCTCCCTCTATGCAGCTTGAGGCCATTTTCTCTTGTCCTAAAAATATCCTTCAACCTCTTCTGCCTGTTCTCTGCTCTCCAGACCTACTAGGATACTCTCAGAGGAGTATGGTATCAGTCTCAGTGTTAATTAATTTATTAGGGTCTCTTAGATCAGTGCTTCAAGGTCTGGGAAAATTTAAAAAGAAATATACAAATAGCAAGGGACCTAAAATGTTTACTGGAGCCCTGTGCCATTTTTCACCTCTTCATCCCAGGGGGCTCTACATACACATTCTTTTTCTAGTTATAATATTAATTATGTTGGAAATCTTTGCTCAGAGAGCATGATCCCAAATGAGCTTTTTACCTGGACTAGTCTACATTAAAGCATGAAAGTCTTCTTTCTAGATTCAGATGCTTCTTTTTCCCAAAGGAGCTCAGTTTTTTCAGCAGACAAAGAGGAGTAATTATCACTGATACTGACTGCTTTAAAAATTGGGCCCATGCCATTTTTACAGTCAGTGGAACTGACTGAAGGAAAGTTTGTATTATAGGAGGTGATTTAACCCAAAGACAAATTTTGTCCTTTAAGATCTGCTGAAGTGACCTCAGCTTTCATCTAATCCCTGACTCCCTGTCACAGGGGAAGGAGGAAGACCAGACAGTATGACAATGTTTAGCTGAACTTAAGTGAACCAAGTGAGGAACAAGCTGTGTCAGGAAATGCCTGGGTTGAAAGATTACAATGTAGAAGACTTCCTACCTTTAAAATACATAGAAGATTATATTCTGAATATTTTTGTAAAACTGGCGATTGGAAACCTGTAACAGATGCATGTGAACAATCATGGCAGTACTCAGTGCTGGCTTGCAGATCCACACAAAGGTTGTGTCAGGACTGGAAAAACAATTACAAAATAGGGGTTTTAATCATTCCTTAGAAGTGCAATTGACTGACTTTCTTTCTATGGGAAAAAAACAATTACCATTTTCTCCATGCCACCACAGTTGCTTCTGCCTTCCTGCTTCACATCCCCCATAATTAGAGTAGACATATGTAAAGTTTGATATTGACATTAAACACCACTGTGGGGATGGAAGCCTTCAGGAAGAACACGTATGAACGGGTGTCCGGGAGTTTTATGATAACTTCTGTGGCAGCCTCCAAGAACTGTCACAAAAACATCACTCACTTTGCAAGTGAATGCCTGCAAGGTAACTATGTGGTCCTATTTTCCTAATGTCTTTGAACATGAAAGTTGCATTGAAACAGTTAAGGGTTATTAAATGGCAAGAAATAAGTAAAAAATATCAATAGTAGTTACTACTAATGATCATTTGTTGTACTTCCTAAGGAGGAAGAAAAATGTGTTTTTATTTAATGGCACACACAAATAACAAACATACCTTAATCAGTATTTCTTTCCTATGTTATGAACCTTCTCAGTGTAAATATCTACACAGATATAAAAAAGTCTTTTCTTTGGCTAATAAATTTACATCAAGAAACACAGGTACCAAATAAAAAAACCCCAAACCCTAAAAAAAAACTCCAAACAAAAAAAAAAGAAAAAGTAAACCAAGCAGTTGTATGACTATAAACTGCTTTTTAATGGCAAACAAATCAGATTGAATGAGGATGAAATATACATATATATGCTGAGCGCTAGCTTGTATTTTCTGTCATCTTTGGTCTGAATTTCAACTTGTAAGACACCTTCCTTTGTATTCATAGTTCATTACAATCCAGTCACAGGTGAGTTTTATTTGTGTCTTCTGCTTTTCCTTAGTCATTGCATGCATGTGTTGGAATTGAAAACTGAAGATATTTAGCATGCTTGGTTTTGTGCAGATATGTTTAATTATGCCAGACTGGGCAGCTGGTCACTTTGCTGATCAAAACCAACACATTTTCTTTTATTCTTTTTGGGGTCCATACCAGGTCATGGGCAAAAGAATCAATTTTTTTTGTGCTTGGCATTAAAAAAAAAAATTAGGTTAATTTTATAGTTTATATGATTTTTCAAGGATTGCATCTATAAAAAATAGATTTCAGTATTATAGTGAAAAACAACCAATTGTAGGGTTCCCATGGCCTCCCAGAAACAGCAGTTTGAGCACCAGAATGACATGTTCCTTGCTGCTGTCTAGCCAAGATGAGAATCTCACAATAGTTGTTATTTTCAGACTATCACTATAATCATTATACAGCAGTAGTAACAGAAAAGGCTCTTACTATAACACCCTTCACATGGTAGTAATAATAGAAAAGTCCATATTATAAATTCCTGTATGACTTGAGCTAGGCAGTTTATCTGTTATTGGCTAAAAACAAACAAACAAACACACAAAGAACAAACTGAAAAATATCCAGATCATGGGTCAGAATAAGCTGAGCAACAGCATATGAATATGGGATGTTGTAATTGAGAAGGGAAAAGTGGAAGAATTGTCTCCGAAGAGGTTGGGATTTAAAGGAGAATAGAGATATTTTTGATATTTCCAGAGAGAGCTCTTCTGAAACAAGGGGTGTTCCCCTGTTGTGGTTTAAGCTTAGCTGGTAACTCAACACCACACAGCCATTTGCTCACCCTCCCCTTTCCCTGCTCTGGCTGGGAGAATTGAAAGACTATAAACCCCATGGGAGATCTTTGAGATAAGAACTGTCCAAAATCTAAAGTAAATAATATAATAATAATAATAATAATAATAATGGAATTTCCAAGGACAGGGAATATAAAACTAAAAGGGGAAAAGAAAACAATAAACAGAAGTGATGCACAATACGATTTCTCACCACCCACCGACTGATACCCATCCTGACCCGAGCAGCAGTCTGTCCTTCTGGATAACTGTCCCCAGTTTCTGTACTGGGCATGACATGCTGAGATATGGAATACCTCTTCGGATAGCTTGGGTCAGGCTTCCTGTCTCTGCTTCCTCCCAGTTTCTTGTGCCCCTCCTCACTGGTAGAGCATAAAAGACTGAAAAGTCCTTTATCAGAGTAAGCATTACTGAACAAAAACTAAAACATCAGTGTGTTATCAGCACTGCTCTCAGACTAAAGCCAAACGCAGCACTGCACCAGCTGCTAGGAAGAACGAAAAAATAACTGTTACAGTTGAAACCAGGACATCCCCAAAGGTCTGAAACAACTACAAGTGGTCTCCTAGTTAAGCCAAGGTGGTTGAAGGGAATAAATAAGTAGGATAATATTCCTCTGAAGAGGCCCTTCAATACATTTCTTGCATATTAAGCTTCCAGTTTTAGACCTGCCTGTCCTGTTACAACAGTAACAAACGTTCAGCAACATTCCCTGCATCTGAAAACTTGTTTTCTATAAGTTTCTTTTGATTTTAATGATTTGCCTACAACTGACTGACTGGGTCACCTTCCAACCAAAATGCCATTTGTCTTAGGTCTATTTCCATGCCTGTGCAATTCAGTGACATTTTGTTCCATCTGTCCATCTGGTTAACACACCTGCCTTCTCTTCCTTCAGGTACAGAAGCTGATGACTATGACAAAATATTAGACTGAAAAACAATGCAGTTGTGTTACTTCATTGATGTTTATCCTTAAAAATAGTATGTGTGATGAAGTTCCAACTTACTTTTTATTTCAGCAGTAACGGTCCCCTGAAGATTTGCAGGGAGTGAAAGTCAAAAGGAAGATATAGGGAAGCAAGTTTATTGTTAGAGCAGCCTGAAGCATCACAGCCACACAGGACCTGCAAAAGAATTGGATCAGGACTTCCATTTCTAATGCACATAGAGCAACATATTACAGCCTGCTCCAATATATTTTTGTATGGAACAAATTTTGCTGATTGTTAAGGAAGGGCAAGATTTTTTCAGCATAAAACAAGCAATTTTGACTGGAAAAGAAGATAAAGTGGTAATAAATCTATGCTATACATTGTTGCTTTCATTCTTTAACATGAAGAGGAAAGACATAGCTTCCAAATTGAACTGCAAGAAGCTTCGCAATATATATGTAGACCTTATATACAATATGCAAATTACTTTGTGTGTGTGTCAGAGAGGGAACAGTGAAAGCAAAAGTGATTTAATTCACATTTTTCCTTAATAGCATTTCAGAACAGATTATTTTATTAGTCCATGGTCTCATGATCCATGGTACTTTACTTTCCCAAGCCTTACTGAGTAGAGATGAGGGATGTGCTCCTCCCACTGCCAGTACTTTGCCGGAGCACCCCTGAAGTTACTGACAACATGCACAAAGGAAACCATAACAAGTGTCTTACACACAGAAGGATCTGTGACATGTGGCCATCCCCTTCTTACTCAGCTTTTTACTTGATGGCAATAGTTTTTCATATGAGCTGGGACAAAATGAAAAAAACGCCAGCAGGAGACTTCTGCAATTCTAGTGGAGTTCATTAAATTGGTAAGTGACGGACCAACCTCTTTGCACTGAATCAGGAATCTGATACAGACTCAAACTGTGAAAGAACATCAGGTAACTGAAGTTGTTCCTACTTGCACAGGAGCAGTTGAGATAGAAAGGACAGACAACATTTTGTATAAGCCTTGCAAAATGCAAGGAAAAGGAAGGAAAGTATTAAACCTCCTTACTACAGGATGCTTGTGAACTCGGCTGTCAGTAAAAGTTTGCCTCAAGTTTCCCTCAGTAGATGAGCCTGGGGTTCAGGAAATGTGGATTTCTCTGACCTCATTTGAGTATCTAAAGGCTACCTGTCTAGATTGAAGATTTAGATCCTGCTGCTCTTAATGAAAACAAAGATGTAGAGGGTAATCTGTCCTATCCTGCAATACATGCATACAAGATTAATTGCTTTCTGGTGCCTTGCAATATTTCTGAAGGATCTCCAGCAAGACATTGCACCTCCCTAAACAGCCAGTGCCAAAGGACATTAGACAGGATTTCCCTCTAGAAAGCTTCAAAGGCAACTCCTACAAGATGCTGGCTACTCAAGAAACGGAGATACTTACTTTCAGCAGAGTTGTTTCAAAATCAGTCTAAAATTTAGATTCCACCTGACAGCCTTAACTCCTGAAAAGTTTTGGCCAATTTTCAGTCCTGCTGTTCAGGAATCAAGTGAGGAACCCAACATAATGCAATTAACAAGACCTACATTAGCTTTATAGTTGGAAGGGGAGGACTGTTTTATGGCAACACAAGGGAGGGAGTGCCAGCCAGGTAGAAATGTCTCCATATTCTCTGTGGCAAAGTTATTTTGAAATGGAATTGACCTTTGGAAATTCATACATAGTTAATACTGGACAGTTAATACTATCCCAGGTATTTACTCTGGGATAGGGGTACATCCAGGTCCACAGGAAATATGTCAAGAATGTTCCTGACAATGTCCCGCAGCTAGAGAGAAAACACAGAAAACTTAAGCCTGATTATGGTCCATGTGGCACAGATATGGGCTAATAAAGGAACCAACTTGGTACTTTATGCAATTAGTTAAGGGGAGAGGCTGGAGCCCTGACTCCATAGTGTGGGGCTGCACCTCACAGAACCACATATAATTGGTGACCTCTCTGAGGAAGACAGAAAGAAATGGACATGCCCATAACAAAAAAAAATACCATTTCAATATTATTAAGTCTACACTGGTACTTTGGTGATTCCTCTGCTCAATGCCCTGCAGCATGGGTGGCTGACATCCCATGGGGATGATCAGCACACACATTCTACACTGTGTGAAGCTGAATAACACCCTGCAGTGCAAGTCAGAGCAATGAAACAAATCTTTGGTGGTTTCTGCTGAGAGGCAGCTTGTCCCTGGGGCCAAATTCTGCTCCCATATAAGCCAACCATAAAGTTTATCGACAGCACTCTGGGAGCAAGATCAGGCTTTTTCTATTATGTACTTAATGCTCCTCCAATTGTTGTTTATGAAAGATAACAGGTACCACCAAGAGAGCACTTTATCAAGAGTAAGGAATAGCACTAAGTGAAAGAATAAAGTTGTTGAACTGAGCAACCCATTGTCCCAAAGCTGTAAAATTCATCTGTAAGATCATATTCAGCAATTACTTTGTAATTACTGCAAGCTCTGAGGAGAGAAATCTTTGTCCTTAGCTTTTGTCATCCCAGTAGAGTCATGGGAGTTTAGAAATATAAGCTGAAAAAGCCCTCAACAGGTGATATAATACATAGCCCAGAGTCTTTGTTATTCAAACAAATAAAGGGTAATTTCTCCACTACATGTGCTCTACAATTACTCTACTGCAATTACTATTACAAAAAAGCACTTTACCACCATGGCAGTAACTAACAAATCAAAGGTTGTGCTGTTCTCTGAGCTACTCTAAGATTTACAGCAAAACATATCCCCATCTTCATTTTGTACAATAAAGTACAGTGAAATTGTTATAACACACTGAAGTAAATCTCAGACAGCCTTTCCATAAATTGGATGAGAACTTTCTTTGCTCTCCCTGGGTCATGGTTAGGTGTCATGCTGGCGACGATCTGATGCAGATGATACAAATGAGCATTACCATTGCTCTGTCCATACTCAAAAAAAGGCAGAATCATAACCGAGACCTGCAGCCTGGGCAGGAGGTGGTATATGGCATGTCTCTAACAGCAACTCAGAAGGGTATGTACAATCCTATTAGTTCTTATGTGAAAGCTGAAAATGGTCAGAAATAGTCTTCATGCTGGTTCCCCCGTCATGCTGCCAGATCTGACCTGTAGTGAGGCACACAGTAGCTCTATGAAAAGGGAATTTAAGGTCTTAGCAGTGAAGACACATGTCTATATGTCCTTCCACCCCTAGACAGACAGTAAAAAGCACGGTTTCTACAGCAAGTACCCCAGGGCAATACACAATCTCTAGCAAAGCCCATTAGTTCAGTTTTTGTTTGTGGGTTGGACTTTTTTAACAGCTTACGCAAAATCGTCACTTGCATGGCTGAATGATGCCTTGCTTCTTATGCCAGGTCACCTCTGAGGCAGGCATTGCAATCAGGTTTTATCTGATAACATCAGAGCAGACGAGCCAGCTTACTGTACATACAGAAAAGGAAAGCTGCTAATAGAGGTGCATGACCTTGGGAACAAAGTTACTGAGTTCCACAGTGGAGAGTGAAGAGTGTATGCACTGAAAGTTAAGGGCTATCATGTGATAAGCTAGATATGACAGCAGACTAGCAGAAAAATTAATTAGCAGCAGAGGAATTAGAGCTTCCAACATCATCAGCTTCCTCAATACTTATGAACGTTTTGGGAAAAATGAGACACCAGATGCAGAAGATGGTATCATGCTCTCAGTTGTCTGTTAGTTTTGATTCAAAACACTGCAGAATACACCCCAATGCTCCACTTTTTATAAGCACTAGAGAATACATGTTTTCTGGTGACAAGGTCATTTTTAATAGCAGTGTGATAAATATGAACAGGAGCTGTCCTCAAAAATTATCCACAGAGGGCATCCATAGTGCAAGGCTTCATTTAATCAGGATCTTTTCCTTCCCAGTACAACCCAGACCATCAAAGTGTCACCTCCAGATCATCGAAGATAAGTAAATATCAATCATAGTTTACATAAGAATTCTAAAAATTCATTATTTCTTTCACACTAAGAAGCAAAACAGATTTCAGAAATGTGAGACCTATAAATGGAACACAGTTCACATTTAATTATGGCCAAAGAACAAATTTACAGTTTTGGCAAGATAAACCAAAAATGAGGTATATGGAAACATAAATGCAATGTAATTCAGTATTTCATGTCATTCTTGGAACTCAATTGTATTGAATGCTGCAAATTGGCCTAAAATATAGAGGGATGACTTCCTTGTTTTCTCTTTGCATAAACAAGTGAACTGAAGTGATAAGGGAAGTTTCCAGATCCTTAGCACTGAAAGCTGAAATATTCTACCTGTCTAGAAGGGAAGTAAATCTGGGAAAATCAAATTTGGCTATGTAACTTTCATTTAGGTTTGATAAAGTCTTAACTTAATGCAATTTCCGTAACAGAACAATAATTTTTTAAGCTCTTCTTTATTTGCTGAAAGACTTGCAGCTGTTCTATCATTCTGACATGATAGAATTTCATCCAATTTTGAGGAAATAAAAAACACCTATAAAGGAAATGTTTTGTAAAATAGATGGAAAGAAACCTGAAATAAAATGGCAAATAAAAAGAGGACATTGTTAATTTGTTGCTGGAAATTATTCACATGTACCTGGTGGACACATATCGGAAGCCTGGGACTGCGCACTATCAGAGCCAAGCAGGGAAGAATAATTCTTTGCATAAACTATTGATCCTTCACCATCTGGATTCATTTTGCAGCAGGCAAAAAGGAAATTTTTTGCACTATTTAACAAAGAAAAAATAAATATCTGCACTTGCAGATATGCCGGTTCAGTGACTCAGGCACAAAACACTCACAGACCTCACTCTCCTTGCAACATTACCTGGTCCGAAGCCTGGACTTTAGGGGGTTGGGGGATGGGTACTCAACACTGAAAGTTCCCATGATAGCTATGAGTTTTGCTTTCTTTACTCCTAGCAAAAGTTACATCTCACCTAAAAGAAACCATTCCATGTGAAATATTTGCCAAGCTGAGTTCGCTTCTGCACACAACTTATTAAATTATTAAATCAGTGTTTCGCAGTACAAAGACTGAAAATGTTCACAAACACAGCCCACTTGGCTCAGTGCTGGGAGACTGCTTTCCCTCTCACACAATCTGTAAAAGCCAGTTAGAGAAGTCTTTGCTCCTTATATATATTCATCCATTTCAGTTTGCACAGCTGAATTGTACCACCAGATCCAGTTCCAGTCACAGGCAACTACATAGCATCCCTGGTTGCATCTGCCGTTCAATAGTTAAGCATGCTTGTTTGCCCCGTGCTGCACTTTGTGACTTCAGTGCAGTGATCGCAATCAGTGTTGCCTGTGAGCAGGTTTGGGCTAGTTCACCCTCTGTGGGCATAGTTTTGTCTTTTAATGAGATGCCTATCAAAACCACTGCTAGAAGGGACTGGAGTGAATTGGGGGGGGGTGGTGTTAGGGTTGTGGTAGTGGTGGAAATCTCAGTCCTTGGAGAGATTCAGAACTTGAAAGCAATCAAATCCTTGAGCATGCTGATCTAACTTTAAGTTAGACCTGCTCTGAGGAGAAGGTTGAACTGGAGACGTGCAGAGCTCCCTTCCAGACTGTTATTTTGTGAATCTATTCATTATTCTTTCCCATACCTCAGAATTGCATGAAAACCCTGAATAGAGGTCCTGATCATAATAAAGTCAAGGTCATTAAGAAACAGAAACACTCCTAGGATGCTGCTTGTGTCCTGCAGCTTCAACAAGAGAAGCTCTTTATCCTCACTCAGCCTAAGTCCTATCACATCTGTACCATAAAGAACAGTACAAGCCATAATGGTAAGGTCTGGATAAAACTGCAACCTCCTTGTACCACTTTTTTAGAGATGAGGTATAGGCATATTACTCTTAACTAACAACAACGCTGTAATCCATACAGGCTGCCCAAGGAAAGTGCAAAATGTTTCAATGCATTTTAATATTTCCCTGGCACACCCACTCAGCACCTAATCACTTGCAGCTCATGCTCATTCCTAAACCAAAGGTTACTTACTTTTATTTCATACAGTTCAATAGAATAGTTTCCAATTAATTGTTTGGATATTTTTTAAGCTTGTGAACATTTTACTATCTACAACATCTTGTGTTATATCATTCAACAAAAGATGCTGAATACATAAAACATAGAATAACACATCACATTACAGGAATAGGTCTTGGTTTTGTTGGGCATTCCTGGGAAAGAATTCCCATCTACAGCAAGCACAACAGCTCCACCAGTACTTGAAAAAAAGCAGTTGGACTTTTGATTAACTTGAACAATTCCTTAAAGTTCAGTC
>NDXB01008574.1:48028-101211 GCA_002631895.1 Agapornis roseicollis | reverse complement strand
TCTCTTCTCCAGGCTGAACAGCCCCAACTTTCTCAGCCTGTCTTCATACAGGAGGTGCTCCATCCTCGTAGCCCTCCTCTGGACTTGTTGTTCCAACAGCTCCATGTCCTTTTTATGTTGAGGACACCAGAACTGCACACAATACTCCAGGTGAGGTCTCACGAGAGCAGAGTAGAGGGGCAGGATCACCTTCTTTGACCTGCTGGTCATGCTCCTTTTGATGCAGCTCAGGATATGGTTGCTTTCTGGGCTGCAAGAGCACACTGAAGCCATGTTCATGTTCTCATTGACCAACACCGCCAAGTCCTTCTCCTCAGGGCTGCTCTGAATCTCTCCTCTTCCCAACCTGTAGCTGGGCCTGGGATTGCTCCAGCCCAGGTGTAGGACCTTGCACTTGTCATGGTTAAACTTCATGAGGTTGGCATCAGCCCACATTGCTCTTGACAGCTGACTATGCATTGCTATGTCTAGTGGTGTCTTAATTTTATTGCAGGTAACATGTTTTGAAAGGGAAAATGAAACAAGAAGTCACACTTCTGCTTAATCAGCCTGCTATAAAATCATGGCTCATTAGGACACAGACATGTTAAGGAGTGANGCTATGTCTAGTGGTGTCTTAATTTTATTGCAGGTAACATGTTTTGAAAGGGAAAATGAAACAAGAAGTCACACTTCTGCTTAATCAGCCTGCTATAAAATCATGGCTCATTAGGACACAGACATGTTAAGAGTGAGATTAAAATGTACATCCTCCAGGTAATATGTGAGGGTGGCATTTGAAAATTCTTCTGTGCTAGCAGAGTTAGTTCTTATCAGCTGGAAGTGTTCTGTGTATCCTGATGAAAGCTAAAATGCTGAAGAAGTGACTAGGTTTGTTTTCATTGTGTCTCAAATAAAGATTAAGAAAATATGTGATGTGCATTAGTGTATGTGTGGAGAATGCCATTAATTGTCTTGGTGGTGCGCAGACAGTACTTTACAATAATTCCAGTACTGCTAGTGGAATATTAATGGTATGCTGCTTTGACCTGCTATCAGTCATAGTGATTTGCATATCCTTTGCATATCAGACATATATTAGTCACTAAATTTTATACTGCAAGAATGGTGGATTAACCAAATGATTGCAGGAGCATTGTGCCAGAGAAAGGGATCACCTTCTAAGTTTCAATTTTTCCACAAAATATTTCAATATGATGTTTTTTAGAATATGAATATTACTTTTATCAGGTTTAGGGTTAGAGCTAGCACATCCTGGATGCACCATGTCAAGTTCCCTGTTAGTCTCATTCATATTTATTCCACTTTATCTAAACTTACCATGACAGGTTTACTTTGTGGTCAAAGCTGTGATATGACTATTGAAATGTTTAGCTTACTTTGTATTGACAACAGAAACCTTAAATGCAGTAGCCCAAAACCTGAAACTTGACATAAAAGCTGTTGATTTGATATCAGTAGTTAAAAGCATTTGAAAACTATTGCAGTGCAGAGGTACTACAAAATGTTATGAAAGCTTCTTCCTTGATTGGCTGGCACAGCTAAAAGGGAAGGTTTCCAGGATAGAAAGTGTGTCCAGTGTGTATCTACAGTGATTCAAGTGTGTAGGACCAGAGGCAAAAGACAACCACAGAAGCTGGCAAATAAGGTGGGCTATTTCTAGCCAGGAAGAAAACTTTCTGGTTTTATGCTTTTCCCAGACATCTCCGTTGCAGTTCCAGTGCACTATTCAACCACAAGCTGGTTATTCTTGAAGTTTATTTTTATGATTTAGCTATGGCTTTCTCTGAATTAACCTCTTGGGATAGATCTGTGTTTGTTTTTTGCTTAACAGTAGGAGTAGTTGCTTTTGAGAATGGGTTCAAACCTGAATATAATGGAAAATGTCATCATATCCCTAGAAGCTTGGCCTAGAAATATAAACTCAAGAGTAGATTTTACACTGTGTAAAGTAGCGATACGATGAAAGCTTAGTGTGTAGTACTTTTGCTTTGACCTTATACATCCAGATCTTTTGCAGAGATATCTTGTGTGTAGGTACTGCATAGAAATCCAGACTGGCCACAAATTTCCTTCAGCTTCAGTATGAGTGAAAATGATCTCTGTCAGAATGTCTATCTTCCTAAATTCAAAGAGTACAATATACAGAAAAATTGAACTCCATTGGCCCATAGTTAAATTTTGGTTGTGGCAGGTCATTGCAGCAAGTATATGCTGAAGATATCATCTGTGAAGTGTTTGTTTCTTCTTAGTTGAAAGGTTAAATATATTTGCATTGACATGGCAGGGTTTGAATTAATGTAAGTGCTGTTATAATGTCCGTAGACTATTTTTTTCTATTTATACATTCCAAAATAGCTATTACAAATTTCAATAGAGCTGTCTCCTAGAGTTCCAGGGACACCAAAGCCATTCCGTTGTTAAGAAACGTTCCTCACAGCCAGGCTTTGACATCATGAGAGTTCTGAAAGAACCTTTTTGCTTTCAATGGAAGATGTATAATTATTTTTGAAGCATTTACTATTTTAAACCAAATTTTTCATCTATGTTTAAAGAAACATTTTTTCATATATCTCAGAAGGCCTCTTCTTAAGTAATGTCTTTGCATGCTTCTTATGTAGAACTTTCTTTGCACTAGTTGATAATAGACATTTTACAATGCAGCCAGCTATTTTTTTCGTGCCCAGTAATGAAGGTGCTTTTAGTAGGCCATAGGTATACTTCTGCTGCCCTTATTTTAACTGCTCCCAGTTAACTGAGAGAACACCAGCCTCTTGTCTGCTGAGTTCACACTTACTGATGTAAGAGAAATTCTGCAGGAAAACCAAGAAGATTTAATCCCAATGTATATGCCTGAACAGAAATGATAGAATCACAGAATAGTTAGGGTTGGAAAGAACCTTAAGATCATCTAGTTCCAACCCCCCTGCCATGGGCAGGGACACCTCACACTAAACCATGCCACACTCTGTCCAACCTGAATGCTGCAGGGATGGAGCATTTACCACTTCTTTGGCACCCTGTTCCAGTGCCTTCCCACCCTCTCAGTAAAGGACTTTTTCCTTATATCTAATCTAAGCTTCCCATGTTTAAGTTTGAACCTGTTACCCCTTGTCCTGTCACTACAGTCCCTAATGAACAATCCACCCCCAGCATCCCTATAGCCCTCTTCAGATACTGTAAGGCTGCTATGAGGTCTCCATGCAGCCTTCTTTTTCCCAGGCTGAACAGCCCCAACTTTCCCAGCCTGTCTTCATATGGGAGATGCTCCAGTCCCCTGATATCCTCATGGCCCTACCTCTGGACTTGTTCCAACAGCTCCATGTCCTTCTTATGTTGTGGACACCAGAACTGCACAGTCTTCCGAGTGGGGTCTCACTATACAGGAATTATATGAATTCAAATAGCCACTGACTAAACATAACTTGCAAGACTATTAGATGGTAAAATGTTTCCTTGATGGGTTTAATCTAGATTTCAAGTCCTCAATAGAGTTAGGTTACATACCTGTATAAAACTGCCTGTTACTTGAACGAAGGTTCATCTCAGAAGCTCTCCTGACATTATGGAATAATATATGTAAGTCATAGAAATTAAAGATTGAATTTCACTCTTAATTGTAAATTTCTGGGATTTTTAATGGAAAACTTATCTTGGGAACTTTTTAATATACTTCCCCATATACATGTACCCCATGTATGAAAATTAGTTCAAAGCAAGTATATTTCATCTCTAAAAGTCTGTACTCTGGATGCTATCATTTTCTGATATATATGTAAGGGGTGAATGAAAAATATTCCTCACCATTATACAGCATATGGCAGTTCCAGATACCAACTTCTATTGCTAGGTTTTGCAGCTGTTGCTATTAGGAAATTTGGGGCTGCAGTAATGGGACTGCCCTTGGAGAGTGAGGAACCAGGCAAATCTTCAAACAAGGCTTTACTTGTGCTCAACAAATGGAAATAAAACATTAGTCAAGGAAATTAGCCAGGCCTTGGGTGCACAAGGCTAATCTCATGCCTGGTCTTGAGGGCTAAAGTGCTTGGTCATTCTCAGCTGTCTGAGGTCAAGATGTCCTGACTCAAGAGCTCTTCAATGGGGAAAACTGGAGCTGAAATGAGTGTTTTCTTTTTTCCCCAAGCTCCACTCAATTCACTGGCATTGGGATAAACATTTTCCATGGGTCAGGACAGGTCTGGTCCAAAGGATTACCTCATCTTTTAGCAGGTGGGAATGAATCTGTTCCAGCTTGTCTGGCAGGTGTTACCCTCCAACAATTGTCTTTTCAAATAGGTATGTATGTTTGCAGACTTGTGTAGGTTATCTGATACCTACAAGTAGCTGTAGACTGGATGCTGTTATCTTAGTTTTACTATTTTTATGCAACTATGCCAAGCTGCCAGATGTTACAAAATAATTCACTTTCTAACCTAAACCAGTAGTCTTGTGGTATGCCTGGGCACAAACCAAATTGGATATGCATCATGTTCTGCCTTAAATCAAGCAGGTTTATAATATAGTGGTAGTGAAAGGAGGCTATGTTTCACAGGTAGGCCCTCCTTCTGCTCAGGGCTAGACTATTATGCTATATTGGTGGTACTGTGTTGAATTTTCATTTCCAATGGGACGTTCAGCAATCATACTGAAAGGGAAAATGAAGGGAAAAGCCATACATCAGTAGATTGGGTAGGGTTTTCTTTACATTACTACAGTTTTGCCAGGGAAAAAGTAGATTATATCTATTTTTTTCTTGGTGAAGAATCTAGAGGTAAGAATAGAAGTGAAGAAAATAGGTGTGACAAGAGTCAGTTTAACTTCCGAACCCAAACTGTTATTTCAAGATGTGTTGCACACAGTGGATGTGAAACTTGTGCATTCAAAGTTTACTAAAATAGGTTTTCTTAGTATTAAAAAAAATTCTGTCTTATAACATAACTGATCAACAGTCTCCAGTCTGCTACCACGATTCACTCTTAAGCCTTAGCAACTTTCTGTCTTGTTTTGAAATTTTATAAATTTTGAAATTTTCTTTGCTTTACAAATTCAAACAAGGGATAATATATGAAAAAATATTGGAGAGTATGTAATTTTAGAACATACACATGCCCTTTCTTAATAATCAGAAATTCAAAAAGAATGGCTCTGTATCTTTATCAAGTTGGACTTTGCATTTAAGCATTTATAAATAGTTTTGAATATAATTCTGAACTCTGTAATAGTAGTGATTAAAATAATATAAAATGACTTTTCAATATAGAATTTCACAGAGTTCATCCTATGGATTTGCAGAGCTCTCCTTTGCTGAAATTAATGAACTTTAATTCAGATCCAGTGTTAACTGAACCAAATGTTGTTAATAACACTTTAATTTAATAAAGAATGATGAATTCATTTAACTCAGCATGGTCACTCTCCTTGCTGAATTTCCTCATTTGCTTTCAGTTTGCACAGTGTCATGGCACAAATCAGAACTAGGTCACGCACGGTTGCTTAGTGGTTTATTAATAAGTATTATAACCTATTTGCTTTGTTAATAGCTTTGCATTTGCAAATATCGTACCCCATTTTGCCAAGGAATCATCACTGCGGCTGTTCAAGAACAGGCCTGTTAAGGAACCAATAGAAATGATATCCTGTATAATCTTGCAAAACATATTTGTCATGTTCCGTGATCCAAGTGAATGTTGTTTGTGGTAGTTTTCTTGTCCATTGTTCTGTGAAATCTGGGCTGACATATGACCTGATTACCAGACTATATCTTTAAAGGTGGTGCTATCATTCATTGTCAGTTTAGCTAAAACATATTAAATGCAAAAGTTCTTGCTACACATAGCCCAAACATATAATGTCTGCTTTTCTTCATTTCTGCTAAAAAAGGAAAGCTGCTTGCTATCAGAAAGGAGTATTGTGTGCAGTTCTGATGTCCTCAACATAAAAACCATATGCAGACAGGCTGAGAAAGTTAGGACTGTTTAGCCTGGAGAAGTCTGCGTGGAGAGCTCCTAGCAGCCTTCCAGTATCTGAAGGGGGCCTATAGGGATGCTGGGGAGGAACTCTTCATTAGGGACTGTAGTGACAGGACAAGGAGTAATGAGTTCAAACTTAAACAGGAGAGGTTTAGATTGGATATAAGGAAGAAATTCTTTCCTGTGAGGGTGGTGAGGCATTGGAATGGGTTGCCCAAGGAAGTTATGAGTGCTCCATTCCTGGCAGTGTTCAAGGCCAGCTTGGACGAAGCCCTGTGTGGCATGGTTTAGTGTGGGGTGTCCCTGCTCATGGCAGGGGGTTTGGAACTAGATGATCTTAAGGTTCTTTCCAACCCTAACTATTCTATGATTCTATAAATACCTGTAGAGTGGTGAGATTGCTGTATTTCTTACTTTAGCAAGCTTTCTTAAAACATTCTGCATCACATCACTGAGAAATGCAGATGTTGATTTTGCACAGTAATGAGAAACTAGAGGTTGTGACATACCAAGACATACATTTTGTGGCCAAATGTTCACCAGGACTTCATGATGTACAGCTGTGATGTACCAGTGGGGTCGGTGGTACTCCACTGTGCTTGGTGCAACATAAATTGGGCTTTGAGTGTCCCTTTGGCTGGTACTTCTGGTCACTAATACAGTACAGTGAAAGACCAATTATCTACTTTTGAAAATGACAGCCTAGTTACACAGAGGATGCAGTTATTAGTTTAAATGTTTTAGTATATTTCAGAAGAAATCTTACTTTAACATTAAAAATTACAAATATTTATTAACTAGAAAAAACCCCAACATTTGATTTCCTCTTTTTTTGCAGCATAGAAACAGTCATATTGAATAATTTGAACTAATGTTAGTCTTATTTAATGATTATTCAACAGCTCATGAAAGAGGCTACAGAGTATAACAAAACCAGAGTGTGCTCGCTCAGCACTTGGTCGAAGGTTTATTTGTGGCTCATGCTGCACAGATGGGTAATAGTTTGAAAGCACAGATGGAATTTAAGGAACAGCAAGTTCAGTGGGAAAACTACTGTATTGAAGAGAGGGAGAAAAAGGAATGAACCAACAGCTTGAAATATTGAGATCCAGCTGGTTATTATACAAATTATTTCAGCCTCTCCTAGCTTATAAACTGTGAGGACAAACAGCAAATGTTTTGCAGAATTGACTGTTTCTAACTGTTCTCTTAGACAAGAAGTGTCCTTCAAACCTAATTAAAATACAGGTTTCTTTTTTTAATTGAATGATGTTTTATTGCAAGTTAGTGGAAGACAGAGACAAGGATCTATCTAAGTAGCAAAAGGCAATGCCAAAGGACATTAATAGAGCAAAATCAAGTAGCTGGAGATTTTGACCCCAGGGTTTGTTAATCCCAAAGGGGGACTAAAAAGCCAACCTGGTGAAAACGACCAGTGGGAAAGTCAACCTGCTAGGCTCACCAGTCTGCAGGTCCTGCTTGTGTTGAGTGCTTGCATCTTGGTATGACTTGTTTCTGCTTGACTTCTTCCACAGTATTTTCCTTCTGCATTCTCCTGGGAAAAGCAGGGCACAGAAAAGAGTCTTGCTGCTCTTTCCCAGAAAGAGTAACAGGAAGAATACTCACAGCTAACCTTCAGCCACCTGCTTATTTTGCTGAGCTGTGTCCACTTGTCACTCTTGCATTTACCTGCTACCCACTAATGCTAAAATTGAGTCTCAGCTCATGCCAGTGGATTGTAGACTTTAGCTCTTATTTTGTTACTTGGGGATCTGCTTACTCTAAACTTTCTGGTCTTAGCTGAGCTGTACAGTCTTTCAACGTAATCTAGTAACTGAGCTACTCTTTACTCTCTGATTTTCACACCACAAATTTTTTTTTAAAAGGTTCATTCAATAAGTAAGATCTGATATGCAAAAAAATGTAAAATTTGATAAAACCAAGTTTTTGTAGAGCATTTACATATTTTATATTATTGTTTCAGCTCACTGATTTTTAATATTTCAGTAATAAGTATGTGGCAGATTTTTTCAGTTGTTATAAAACAAAGAAAATTATTTTTGAAGTACTAAATTCCATCTATATGAAATTCCAAGAATAATGTGAGATCCATCATTCAGAACAGGAAGAGAATGCTTAGCAATAAATTCATTCCTTCAAGCACTGATTTAAAGAGAAAGAGAAGACTAAAATTATATAATCAGGTGAATTAAGACTATAATGTATTGCTGTGCTCTGATTTATCTCCTGCTGCTAGAGATTGCCTTATAAGTGATGCCACTATGGCTGAACATTTAAATTCAGATTTTATAGTTCTGAGTGTTTTCTACCTCAAAGTTGTATGTTTCTATGTATTTAGATTCTCATCCAAAGCAACAGAATAACTCCGAGCTTTCAATGTTATTTCTGAGAACCCCAAACAAATATTTCTGCATCACAGTGTGGTAATCCTCTATTTAAAATAAACTTACTTCATGACAAGTTTTCTGTGGATTTTGCTGTAGGAGATGAGAGTCTTTCTTCATAAATAAGAGGAAATAAGTAGTAAGTTGTTAATGATTCCTGTGTGTGCTTATTGGATCCCAAACTCAAGAAAAAACATTTCTGATTTCTCTCTTTCCATGAGCTAGGCTATTTCATTCAGAAGCACATTGAGATTTACTGTGCTAGCTTATCAGTCTTTTGTTTCTTTAATGTTATAAACAGTGTTGGTTGTTCTTTTCAATTTTGAGGTAATACTATTTTTTGTGTTTGGTCTATTGATCTTTGATGGGAAAAAATATTTTAAAAATCAATTTCTAACACTTTTAAAAAAGGAGCCTTTCTTTCTTCATCCAGTCTGTTGCAGAATTTTTTCATGGAGTTCATACTTCCAAATAAACAATAAAGAAAGTAAAGGTTTGTCTTCTTTTTAAGGAAACCTTGATGTTGACAGGATGAGAGAAGGGCTTCTTTTTGAAGAAATTGAAGCATGTGAGTATACCTTCCAGCCAAGAGTTTATAATTGAAAACAACTGGAGAGGACCTTGCAAGGTCAGCTTGGAGGGTTTAATAGGGGAAGTTCCAAGCATTTATATCAAGGATCTGTTGATTCATTTTCTGGATGTAAGATAACAATGGAGTTTTCAACCCTTATGTATGAAGAGTCCTCTGAGTCTCTAGCAGGAGTGAAAAAGAAGTGCTAGTGCCATTCAGGGAAAGAATAAAAAATCTCTATGGTTAGCAAGTTGCATCTTGTAAAGACATGTTTATAAAGCAGTGAATTGCCCTACAGATGTGCCCAAGAGTTGCTAGAGGTCAAGAGGTGCCCAGCTAGTCAGCTTTACTGAGGAATTGGGAATAGCAGTGCGCGGAGTGCGGTGTTGAGGGAGTTAATTGTCTTCTAGTACATGTACTAGTTTTGTGCACACTAAGCTGAGCACCTCTATGTGGGACTGCTCAGTGCTCTTATTCTCTTGAGTTTTAAGTAGTAGTGAAAGACTGACAAAGGAAAAATGGTTATGCATGAAATACAGAGGCACATTCTTTGACATTTTCCCCTCAGTGGTGCAGTGTCTCCTAGGTTAATTTCTAAAGTCCTGTTTTCTCCTTGCTCTCTCAATCTAGAAACAGAAAATAAAGTCTGTGCTTTCAGCACAGGTTTGATGTGCTGCTGCTAGTAGTACAGAGAAACTCAATTTGAAAGTTGTAATTCTCATTAGTTTCTTTAAGCAGACAAAGAAAAGGCCCTGATTCCCCAGCCTGAGTGAACTAACAGTTAACAGGGTGTGTAAAAATCCTGCATATTGGCTTGTCCTTGTGTTTTCAACCTAATGAGCAGTTTCTGCCACATTCAGTTCATACTCGAGACCTGTGGAGGGGAGAGGCTTCCAATTGAGAGCATGGTGGGGCTCCTGTTTCTGAAGGCCTTTGCAAGAAGTGTTGCAACGCTGCCACTTCAATGATCTTGTCTTTCCTAATGTCCCTCTTGAGCACTGAGTCCTTTGGGAGAGGTCTTCTAAGGCCATTAGATTTTTGCCCTTTGTTGCTGTGTTTTTCAAAGGGGTGTCAGGGAAATGCTGTTTGTCTTCTTCTGTCAAAAGTTTTTTTATTATTTAGCCTGAGTAGCTTAAACCTTACACTTTTTAAATCATTCTTTGATTTCCCTTTCTGCAGAAGAAATAGGTGCATCCCACTTGAGCTATGAGGTGTCAAGCTTCTACCAACACATAGAGATGGAGATTAAAACAAAAGGTCTTAAAACTTTTCATCCTCCTCTTCTCTGATAAAAGTACCAACCTTTCTCTCTGTCACAATTTTGTAATGAAGTGTTTTTAGAAGAAGAAAAGTTTATATATGCCTTGAAGTAATTTGTTAAAGAGGATGGGGATTCAGCGGGTTTTAAGTTTAGGCTCAGAGGAGGACATTAGGTATTTTACCAAGGGTACATTTAGTGGAGTGCAAATGGCAGATGATGCAGATGAAAGGGGTTATGAGGGTGACTTCATATGCTGGATGTCTCTGACAAAATGATTTTTTAAATGCATTTGAGATAAAATGATGAAATGTGAAAATAGTAGAAATGAATGAAGTATTTTAATAGGATCAGCAATCCATAGGTAATTATATGCAAACTAAAGTAAAATGTGTTAAAAAGCAGGTAATTTGTTCTTTTAAAAGAACTCAAATCAACATTTTTAGCAATGGCTTTCACTTTTTGCTTTCTGAATTCATGGTGTTCTTAGGGTTCTGCTATTTTGTCACTGAAATACTTGGAGTTTTTATCAGATTCTGTTCAACAAATTACATAATGAACTTAAGAAAACAATTATATTTCTGCCTGATTCTGGAAAGGAGGAATAGGTAGATGGCTCCAGCGCATTCTCTTTTCCTGCTCTTTAAACATTTTACCGCATAAATGTTTTTGCCACCAAAGATATGAAAGTTTTAAAGTATTATTTATCTTATTGATCTTTATGATGATTTTGAAATTTCAAATCATTATTAGTACTTATAGATATAATTTCATTCAAGTTCCCTTATCTACATGGAGTTTGATTAAACAGAGTCGTTTTCATTAATGGCAAATCCTTCATAAATTCCAGTTTTCTGTAATATTAGAGATTACTGGGAGATTAATTAGAATGAGATAGCTCAGCTTTTCAGTGTTTGTGGCAGAAAATTTTGTTGCCTTTAAAATGAATCTCACTACTGATATGGTAGGTATGTCATAGCTGGAAGTATTGCATTGTCCATCCTCACTATAAAAAATACAGACTAGATAGTGTTTGACCAATTTATTCCACCATTCTGGTGTGGTCTGCTATTCTTTGATGACCCCAGGAGTTGTAAAAAAGCTTACAGAGTGAAATTTACAGCATAATAATAACCTTGACACCATTATTACAATTGTTTATATGACTTTTCTGCCAAGTACTGATTTCACATAGCAAAAATCAGACTGAAGGGACTGTTAGAACACTGCAGTGCCTTGTGCTTTATCAAGCTATGTGATCCTGAAACCCGGGAAACTGACTAACACTACGCAAGCATTTGGTGAGGCACACTTCCCCAGTTACCAAATTAAACAGGCTTGTACAACCAGTATTTTATTGGCTAGAGAGGAAAACGAAATAGAAATCATACTGCCTTAGAGATCCCCCAAAGATAAAGTGAATATGGGACATATGCAACAATTTTGCCCAACGCTGTAGTGGGGGTAGCTGCTGCCTTAAGAAACAAGCATCTCATAGCTCTGCAGACCTCAGCTTGAAAGAGTCAAGCTTGTGGTTTTGAAGTAGTTTGAGCAGCTAATCTCAGCCTACCTTTAGTCAATGGTGAAAAAAAAAGCAACACCAGAGGATGATCTGGCCTATTTTGAAAGTATATTTCCCCCTGATCTGGCTATTTTTCTCCAGTGGCTGGATTTGTTGGTTATATCTTGATTACATCTGCTGTGTGCTATTGGCCCTTTTCTCTCTCCAGACTTTTGGGTATTTTAAATGATGTAAGTCTATTTATACAGTGAATCTGTTCCACTCTGTGGAAAGGGAAGTGCTGGGTCCTGGCACTTGGGCCACAACAACCCCATGCGATGCTACAGGCTTGGGGAAGAGTGGCTGGAAAAAGACCTAGGGGTGCTGACTGATGGGGCTGAACATGATCCAGCTTGTACCCAGGCGGCCAAGAAGACCAAAGGCATCCTGGCCTGTATCAGCAATAGTGTGACCAGCAGGGCCAGAAAAGTGATCATCCCCCTGTACTTTGCACTGGTGATGATGCACCTCAAACACTGTGTTCAGTTTTGGGACCCTTACTGCAAGATAGAATCATAGAATAGTTAGGGTTGGAAAGAACCTTAAGATCATCTAGTTCCAACCCCCCTGCCATGGGCAGGGACACCTCACACTAAACCATGCCACCCAAGGCTTTATCCAACCTGGCCTTGAACACTGCCAGGGATGGAGCACTCACAACCTCCCTGGGAAACCCATTCCAGCATCTCACCACCCTCACAGGAAAGTATTTCTTCCTTATATCCAGTCTAAACCTCTCCTGTTTAAGTTTGAACCCGTTACCCCTTGTCCTGTCACTACAGTCCCTAATGAAGAGCCCCTCCCCAGCATCCCTATAGATACTGAGTTGCTGGAGCAGGTTCAGAGAAGTGCAACAAAGCTGGTGAAGGGTCGGAAGAACAAGCCTTATGAGGAACGGCTGAGGGAACTGGGGTTGTTTAGTCTGGAGAAGGCTCAGGGGAACCTTATCACTCTCTACAACCACCTGAAAGGTGGATGGAGAGAGGAGGTGGCTGGTTGCTTCTCACAAGTAACAAGTGACAGTACAAGAAGCAATGGCCTCAAGCTGCACCAGGGGAGGTTTAGATAGGATATTAGGAAAAATTTCTTCACTGGGAGGGTGATCAGGTATTGGAACAGGCTGCTTAGGGCAGTGGTGGAATCACTGTCCCTGGAAGTGCTCAAAAACTGTGTAGATGTGGTCCTTAGTGACATGGTTTAGTGGTGGACTTTGCAGTTCTGGGGTAATGGTTGGACATGATGATCTTAAAGGTCGTTTCCAACCTGGCTAATTCTGATTCTATAGGACCAGGACCAAGTCAATTTAAGTATTGGATGTATTAGGGAGGTACTGAAGGTTCCAGTTCCTGCTTCTTGTACAGTTTACGCATAAAACTACTGCTGAATAATGTGCTCTGGAAGCTGAGATTGGAATCCAGAGCTTGTACTTGCTGATTATTTGCTCTCTAAGGGATGGCAGGAATTTGGATTCAGGGATTTTGTAGATGCTCCATTTTGACGAAACTGACTGAATGGTGCCTAAAGCCTATTCCTGACACGGCTACCAGCCTTTTTGAGAGAATCAAGTAGGCATTTCCCTGCAGGCTGCATGCATTTTTAGGTAATTAATCTACTACTTAAAACCTTCTGAACTGAGAAAAGACATTTTCTGGAAAACATTTTAGCTACTGCAAATGCCTCCTGACTATGCAATAAAAGTTTTAACTCCACCTCTGTAATCATTGGCTTGTTCTTAGAACAAAAGGCTTGTGTATCCAGACATGGCATCTTAAGGTCAGACAGTCTGCATTTCTGGAAATAAAGTATATGGTGCTCAAAAATGGGGTGCAGTTATCTTTCCAAGTACCCAGAGCACCTGTATAGATGTTAAGGTCAGTGTAGTAAGTCCTAAAAGCAAAGCAAAATACATTTATCTTTGTGTGCAATCTAATCCTGCTACTCCATCTTTAAATCATTCATTTGTATTGATCTGATTTTAATTAAAAAATTTATAAAGTACTGAAAACAGGATTAATTTTCTAAATCATAGCCCCTAGGAAAAATGTTTTGAAACAATTTCTGTGAACACCGTAAGAATGAAGAATTCATAGCTTTTATGTAGACTCATTTATTTATAGTCAGAAATAGTTTTCCCAAATCAAAGAGCAACTGTACTTCTTACTGCAGTTTTTAAGTGTGTTTTTGACACACACACTATGTTAAAAGAGGTAATTATCTTGTCTCTTAATCTTATGGCACAAAAATGTTATTAGGAAAAAGAGTGTAATTTACCAGTTGGAGACATGAGAAACCCAATCATTTGTATTCACATTTCTCTCTGCAACCGAAAGAAAATGGCCACATTTCTCAGACTTTGTTTGAAATGGTACAAAATCCAAATGTTTCATAAGCAGTGTGAACCAATAGCAGCTTTCTTTTTTTTTTTCTTTAGTAATAAACCCCACACATTTCTGTTTTATCTGTTCATTCCATTTGTTCATTCCACCTAAAATAATCATGGATGAAACTGTTCCTAAAAATATTTCTAAACTATTATTTTTGAACTACATATCACTTATACCTATATCGATGCCTTGAAGTTGCTTTGGACAGGGCACCAGGTATGACTTAACAGAAGATCTAAAGCATGATAATTTGTGCTGTGCAAACATAAAATTTATATGACCAAAATGCTTTAGAGACCATTAGTAGTAGTAGGTTTTTTATCAATAAAGTGGTAGTTTTTGCATATTAGTAATGCCTTCCTGCATATTTGAGAGCAGTTTGCAGAGCCTCTGTTTCTCTCATTCTCTTGAAGGTGTAGTAGCTATAGTTGGCAGCTCAGTATCTTGTCATCTCACTAAATCAAACTTTTAAAAAAACATGCTTGGTAGTAGAGTGTAATTAATGCTTTGGTTTGCTGAAAATTAACTGCTCAGAAAGCACAACCATGCAGAGAAATACACAGTGCATATCACTGGTCTACCTTGAGCTACTTATTTCTACTCTTTCATTTACACATCAGCGAACTCAAGTCTGAATTCTTTCAAAATGTCAAATAGCTAACAAAACAGTCTTTGATCATTGCAGAGGTGCAACTGAGAGACAAGTATGTCACAATCCATTTAATAAATATGCAGTGTAATTCAATCTACAGTATTTCTTCTATTTAAGTCTACACTCTGACCTCTATGTAAACCTGTAAATGGCTCTCCTATATGTAAGCACTCTATATTGCTTTTGTACCACAATTGTTTAAAATACCTTTCCCAAAATAAAACTAGAAGAAAGAAATATCTGACAAACCCTTACCCTAGAAAGGTTAGAAACCTATATTCATTCAATTTTCTTAGCATGCCTTATCCTGACTGGATTGTGCAAATACTTCTTGTTGACTCCAGAGTGGCAAAACAAAGTACCAAGACTTAATCTTTTTTGTTATCATGAAACAGTTATAGATATTGCACAGTTCAGGTTGAGGCTAACTTCCATTACAAGCTTGATCTACAACTCCCATCAACCACTTGTCCCCTAAACAAGCCATTCCCTATGAAATTTCATGTCACATCTCATGCAGAGTTAAATGTTTCTATGAAGGCTAAGGGAAGAATACAGAAAAAGACATTTAAAGTTACAAAGCTTGGTTCTTTGCTGCCATGAGCTACTTTTAGTCATCATAAACAATCAATGTGTCATGCATTGTGTATGTGTATATATTATTAATGGTATTGCTAGCCCTGCCTACTGTCAGATTCCCTAGTAAGTCCTGTGATAGGACCCCATTTTCAGTTTCTTATAACTTTGGTAAATGTTTACTGTCTTGTCATTTTATTTCAGGCTGATGTTTGTGTTTATGCATGGAAGTATGTATAAAATGTCAGCCAGCTCTATGCAGTTACTGAGAGGAAAGACACTTCTGCAGCATATAAATCCTTAGCTTCTGTGAAATATTAAACTGTGGTTTAGCTTATGAAATAGAATGTAAATGAGCCAAAAAAAAAAGAAAAAAAAGTGGAAAAAAATCTTAAGATCTGGTTTAGAAGAGTAAGAAATGTATAACAAGTGATCTTCAGGTATGTGGGCACTGTCCTGTGTTGACGTTGGCAGAGAATAAGCACTGTTCTATGTGGTGAAGCTGGCAGCAGATTTCAACAGGGCCAGATACATACCTGAAGGAAAACTAGCTTCAATACATACTCAAAATGTTCAAAGCTTTTTAATAGTATTCTGTCTTTTAATTTGATTAGGAAACAGTTGCACTAATTTCAAAATGTAGTCAAATGTAAAAGAATGCTTTTTGAAATTCTTACTTTTCTTTATCAAACAATTTGCTTTTGTAGAATAATCAAGACTTGCACCTTGAATTCAAATTTATCAATATCCATGCTAGCAAGCTTTCCTTTTTCATAATGATAGAATCTAAATATGAAAGAGGTAGAAATATTTTAATATTTACCAAATTTAAACAAATATATCTAAAACCTGTTAGACCTCTTCACTTGATCTTAGGTGCCTTACAACACTTTTAAGTTCCTTTTGTAATTCATTAGAAAGAGCCTCCTGGCAACAGTGGGGTGCTCCTTTTGTGTAGGAGTTTCCGCATATAGCTGCAAGATTTGCTCTGGAATAATCTTCTTTTATTTCAGTAAGATCTATAGAACAGGTTATCAGTTGTGACAAATTGACAGTTTCTTCTGAAGCTCACAATCTTCCTTTGGATTAGCTGCACGAGAACAGTAAAGCTCATTTTCAGTCCTGACTTAAAGTCATTACTGAAAAGCTTTTGCTCCTAACTCTGTGTGCCATCTAACTTTTCATGAACAATGTTTTCATAATGAACATATGAATAAAACTCCCAATTTCATTCTTCAGAATCTATTCCATGTTGAACTAGTAGAGTTCTCAATTTCTAGCTACTCAAGAGATACCAACTATCTATAATCATATTTTTAATAACTCATGTAGCTGTTTTGCACTAAGGAATGAAATAAATCACTTGTTATGTTGTAGTACTGAAAAAAACAAATAGCAGAAACTATGCTTCCTGTTGTGCTTGGAATGGGTATGTCATGGAAATTATCTAAAACAAATAACAATAAGTATACCAAATTGGGTCTTTTATATAACAAAATATATTGCTACACTGTGAAAGTCTAATTACTGTGATTGATAACAGAAGGCATTTATTGCACATCTTCGGTCAGCTCTACAATGTGTAGTGCTTGAATTTTGGTTGCCCATATTAATTATTAGGTAGAACTCCCCATTGATTCCTTTGCACTGTTCTATTTAAAAATTGATGGTGTGTAAGGAGATGGTCTTGTCAGGGCTGAGATAAAGCCAGAGCTCATAACTTTGTTTAGAACTGGAAGATGTAACAGACTGTGATCTTAGGATGAGTCCTCTGTCAAATAAATGTCAAACTGTAGCCCCTTTCCTGGGAAATTAAGAGATGGGATCTTTTTCTCCAATAACATTACATTAGAGCATTGGAGTGGAGTGTTATGTTTTCAACAATGAGAACATTTTTTTTCTTTTTTTCTTTTTTTTTTTTTTTACATTTATTAAACTAATTTATAGCTTAAGAAATGTTTTCCCGTAAAAAACATTCTTCTATTATTAAGTCAAAGTGTGAGAATGTAATAAAAGATATGTGGGAGTATGAATCTTAATCTCCTTAGTGCATTCAGAGATCAATGTATCTGCCTCAAGATTTCAGAAGTTTGAATTAATTCAGTATTTTCTTATGAATTGCAATCTTGGTTAACTTACTGTCCTGTATTTTCACTGTTATTTGTAGCAGATAGTCCCAGTGAAGCTGGTAGGTGTCTGACAATGAAATGCAAACATTCAACAATAGGCTTAATTTGCTTGACAGCATCTTTAGATAATCTAAACATTTCCTTTCAGAACATGAATAACTTTAGTGGTAGGGCCATGGAAGCCTCCTGGGCAAAGAATTAATTTGCAACATTGTAATAAAAAAAGCAGTGTGTGTGTCAGGGGTATGCAGCTTTTTTGTTATCTGGGAAAATTCTACTGCAGTGTCTGTCTGCAGCAGTTCACTTGCAAATCTGTTCTGCAGTGAGGGTGCAATCCTCTTTTCAGAGTATAGAGTTGAAGGATTTGTTTTCAGACTCTCAAGGATGTGATGAAAAGGAATTATTAAATATCTTTCTAAAACAGAAATTAGGGTCTTTGTTTATTTTTCACTAAATGGGAACCTCCCATAGTCTTGAGTAAAGCATTAAATCTAAGGAAGGCTGAAGAAGAAGGGACTGATGTAGAGCCACTGAAGAATGACATAAATACAGCTGGTTCCCTCTTTGAGCCAGGAGAATATTTAGGACTTCCTAATCTTGTCTTTTCTGTGAATAATGGAACTTTTCCCAGTGGGATCTGAGTCAAGATTTGTATTTGCAATGATACGAGGTTTTGACTGTTTCAGTATTAAGACCAGATTATTTCAGTAGTGTTTTGGAAAGGAAAATTGCAGGCAAGGCTTTCTTTGGTTTTGGTATAGTGAAAGCTGTAGTCATTGGTTTGAGAGGCATCCAGATGAATCTATACAGGAGAGTGGTATAAAGGAAAAAAACATAAATTAAAGGAAATTCCTTTAATGTAGTTTTTCCCCATATCTGTAAACTGGAAATAGCATGTGAACTGACACGATTTTTTAAGTGCCTGTGTGTGGAATAGAGATAATATATACATACAGACATGTGTAGGCATATGCGCATAAACATGTATACATATATAAACTTCAAATAACAGATTAATTTTTGATAAAAGACATTTGAGAAATTGTGAATATGGAGAAATGTTACCATCTCAGTTCGTAATCTTTAGGCATGTAAACCACACCTTTTTCTATGAAGATATTTTGCTGTAGCCTAAAAGTTTTTCATATATATCCAACAAAAAGTACTTTTAAATTCATTCATTCAGCACAGTTCTGTTAATCAGTGCCAGAGGAAATTGGCCTCAAAATGTGATCCCAAAATAATGAGGGTTCAGTTTCGTTGCCCTTTTGCTGCTTTCTCTCTTTTCCTCCATGCAAAAGAAATGTTAACGCTGACCAAGCATTTCCACATTTAGTACATAAAAGGCAACTTCTGTTAGTCAGCTTCATCATGCCGTGCATAAGAATGTGATAGAGTGGTGATCATCTGTGTGTGTTATGATTCACACTAATGGAACATGCAAATGCACTGATAAAAGAGGAACGTAGTGCAACAAATTAATTTAAAAGACATCCTTCAAAAGTCTCTTCTTTCAGTCCTTGAATATTATTGTTTGACTCAGTGACAGCATAAAGTTAAGCTGGGACAAGTCAACTGACAGCAACATCCCAAGCTATGGTAACAAGTGATCAGGAGCCTGACAAACATCATTATTAGAATTTGCCTCATGTACTTAGTTAAATTATTTGACATAGCATTATGCTGGAAATGGTTAATAAAATAAGTATGTATGAGGTAGAAAAGGTAACATCAGCAATAGGGTTATTTCAGAAGCACAGTTACCTAACAATATTATTTTCTTGTAGATTTTCGCAAATCCATGGCTTCTGCACTGCTTAATATGGGGCTTAAATGCATGGCTGTCAAAATTATATATTTTGGGAAAAAAAAAACCCAAACAACTTTTGAGTTTGACTTTGACTTCTATTTTGCATTTTGAAAACATTTGTGTTGTATTACAATTATAAAAACCCCTCAAAACTGTGGAAATTGCTTGGTTTGTGGTATAATTCTAAGTGAAGTAAGAGTTTTTCAGATGAACGTGAAGATGAGAGATCTGAGTTTCATATCTGAAAAACTGCGTAGTTTTCTTATTTTCTTACATTCTATCTTTAAGGCTGTTTATATCACCCTTGAATTTGTTTAATGAAATGCCAGTGTTTATTTGTTAAAAATGTATTTCTGTATTCCTAGCTTATAGGTAAGGTGGTAACAGTAGTCTCACATCCACTACATTTTAATGCAACTTTAATTCATTTATTTTCTCTAGGGCTTCCTCATTCTCCCTCCCTTTCAAGAAGTATTATCCTTTTAGTAAATTATCCTAATACTTATCCTGTCCTATCTATCTTAATGTCTTCTGGGAACTAATCCTAATAAGTATCTCCTAAATATTCAAGTCAGTTATTTATATATAAAAGGCACTTATTTATATGTAAATTTTGATTGACTGGTTTGGGAATATTCATATGTCTCCAAACATTATGAAAAGCTTCGGAAGAAAAAAATTGAAAAGCACAGCTTCTGCAATCCCAGTCTCACCATTGCATGTGCAGAGCAGTTGTGCTTGCTGGGGGGTCCTGGTGCAAAAGGGACAAAAGCTACCCTGCTGTGAGGCAGTGCACAAGGTGCCCTGGCTACTCTTTCCATGACCCTGCAGAGCCTTTTGCTTTTGACCTGACCTGAAGGACCAGAGAGGAACAACCTGGAAGCTGGAAAGGCTGTTAGTTAAATATGAGCCCTTAAACAACCACCCCTGCTGGCAGCATACAAGTGACTAATTCTACAGCTGAGATCTGAAAATGCAAATTCTTTTAAATGCAAAATGTAACCATTAATTATATCAATAAATCAAAATGCCATATTATGTACTAGAAAAGGCTAATTTCCAACACACAGTCAGTTCGATTTGACATTGTAGTTCTGGAATTATTTTGTAATATTTCAATTTAATTTTCCTTTTTTTCCCCTTTTTTAATAACTAATAATAACATTTTAAAATACTGTGCACAGAATATAAATAGAAACAGCAATTTACAAGGCACACAAATTAGTAAATGTTCCTTACCTTTATTTTATTTGATTGGATGACTGTGGTTCTTTGAGCTTATCAAAGCAGAAGGTCTTTAACAAGGAAGTAAGGAGGTGCTGGATAATTTGGACTATGCAGAGAAATGAGGAATGTTTAGCAAGAAGAGTGTTCTCTGTTGACCAGGGCTACTGTGAGTATGAGTATGTGAATACTGTCTTGGAAGAATCACAAACCAAAATATTGTGGTTTTGAACTAAAAATTAAAAACTATTTTGTTTTGAATCAAAAGGAAATAGTTTGCTTTTTTGATGTTTTAAACTAAAAAAAAAAAAAAAAAAGTTTTTTGAGATGCATTTTGAAGCAAAATAGGTTTTAAAAGTTGTGCATTAAAGCAGTTATTTGATTAAAACATTTTGATTTATTCAGTATGAATTCATGAATTGGATGGTTTTCTGCTTACGGAGTCCTCTGCAAAAGAACAGCTTTCCTGTGAAGTTTCGTGCAGCTGTAGTTATCCTACAGTGCATTTTTCATCCCATGCACAGCACATATAGCTGTCACATTCCAAAGCTCATGGTAAGAATAGACTCAGTCTAAATAAAGTGATGAGATTTTTATAGCTGCCATTAATTTTTGTGAACTCTTTTTGCAGTTGGATGGCCAAATTTTTCTTCCTGTATTGATACGTGCAAACAATCTTAATAACCTGACCAGTGCACAATACCAAAGGATGTGTGCAAATGCATTCTTCGATCTATGTTGTGTTAGTGCCTTACTATTTATATGACTCCCAGGTATCCTCAGGGTAGTAGAATGGATTGTTTAGGAAATAGTAACAGGATTTGAAGATTTTCACCTCTAGGGCATTGATTTATGTCCCAGGCTAGGAAGGCACTGTCTAAATAGTTGTCACCAGAGATCTTTTGTTTGGCCTATGTGGAATGAAAGTCCTAAATTTGCAATGGATAGCTGTCCAAATCACAAGAATACGCTCTTGTGTTGGACTAATTATGGTCTTTGAAGTTTCAATAAAGAGTCAAGGATTAAGTAGACATGAAAACTCCCTTTGTATCCCTGGTGAGCCATCTTCTCTGTCGAGGCTCTTTGTCAGGATATCTTTGACAGTCAGATGCTGCTGCCACCATGCTCAATACCTGTTTAACCAGTAGTCAAAAAACCTTCAGGACTTGGAAAAATGCACCACTGTCTTAAAAAGGCCAGATAAAGGTTCAGGATGAGAATTTCTACTGTATAGAAAACAGGTTTTCCTCAAAGACTGGAGGGGGAGGTGGGCGGCAATCTCAAACTCCCATTCTCCTCAAGCAGCTGATTATCATGTGCCTGATTTCAGTGAAAAAACAATTAAAAGTTGCACATGTAAATCACATTTATATTTTAATATCTGCTGCACTACAGACTGATTCAAAATAGAAAGTTCACCGGATAAAAGCAATCCATGCTAAAATATGGGGAAAGTCCTACTCCAGATTGGCTAAGCAGGATACTAATACAAGAATAGCAGCCAGCCTACTGAAGAGGGGGACAGTCCATAACTTAGTGGGAGGAATGTAAAACTGGATTTGCTAAAGATGCATTAGCTTGGGAAGAAAGAGATTGAATCTGACTGGAGCACGCTGTGAGAAAGGGTAGTTACTGCATAGCTGTAGAAAAGACAGAGCCAGACTCTTCCTGGAGATGCACAGTGGTAGGATGAGAGGCAGTGGATGTGACAACGTGGGAAATTATGCTTAGATAGAAGGAGTTTTATTTTGATATTTTTGTGCCCCAGATGGATGGTCAAACAGTGCAAGAGGTACCTGAGAAATGGGTGGTTTCAAATGTCGCCATGTTCCCAAACCAAAGGATAGTGATCCCTAAAGGCCAGCTGCTGCAAGGGTTGGAAGTGCTCAGATTCCTGGGACATACAGCTTGAGGAAATCCAAAACGGAATGGGCTATGTCTCCATGGGAGCTACATAGGTCAGATCTTGTATCTGAGGGCTCAGGAATGACAAACTGTCTTCCAGGGACAAGCAGTAATCAGGAAGATTCTCTGAAATATATCAAGTAAGGGAGAAGACTCCTTGACCTTGGCTTCCTAAAGTATCATCTAAGAAAAATGGAAGACTCTAGACAATTAAAGGGTCATACTTCTTCCTTCTTTCCCTTTCCCTTTCCCCTTCCCCTTCCCCTTCCCCTTTCCTTCTTTCAATCATGGCTGCTCTTGGCCCTCCTTAATCCTTGCTGGTAAACTACATGCCAACCTATATAGTTGTGGCCATGTAGCTACACAGTCCCCTCCTTCACTGTTTGTAGGAAATTATTAAGACTCACTGTGAGATCTTGTGGAGGAGGAAGGTAGGCTTATTTTAAACAACACTGTTTTAATTTACATTCATGCTGTCACAGATTTCACTCATTCCTACTCTCACTCCCACATATTCAATAGCACTGAGATAGGTCTGTGAAAATGGTTTAGTCAAGTTAACTTGGTGTGACACAAAGGACACAGAATACTGGTTGCTGAATCCTTATCACAACATTTGAGTTTTCTTGGTTGATGACGACAAGTAGGATTTTGACCAGGCCTTTTATATCCTTCAGGATTCAGCAGCTACTATGGCACGATACTTTTGCCACAGAGCTTTGCTCTCTTCAGCTGTCATATGGGGTGCAGGCCACAGACTTAATGGAAACATCACATCCCCAAGTGTTTCACTGCTGTTATCTGTGAACTTGGTTGTCAGTACAGGCCATTCTTTTAATCCCATTCTGCTGTTTCCACTCATGCTTACTCATGCATTCCACTTAATACTTGCATTCAATATAATATTTCAGTTCAGGGTATATAGAATCATAGAATAGTTAGGGTTGGAAAGAACCTTGAGATCATCTAGTTCCAACCCCCTGCCATAAGCAGGGACACTTCACACTAAACCATGCCACCCAAGGCTTCGTCCAACCTGGCCTTGAATATTGCCAGGGTTGGAGCACTCACAACTTCGCTGGGCAACCCATTCCAGTGCCTCACCACCCTCACAGGAAAGAACTTCCTCCTTATATCCAATCTAAACCTCCCCTGTTTAAGTTTGAACCTGTTACCCCTTGTCCTGTCACTACAGTCCCTAATGAAGAGTCCCTCCCCAGCATCCCTATAGGCTCCCTTCAGATACTGGAAGGCTGCTAGGAGGTCTCCATGCAGACTTCTCTAGTCTGAACAGCCCCAACTTTCTCAGCCTGTCTTCGTATGGGAGATGCTCCAGTCCCCTGATCATCCTCATGGCCCTCCTCAGGACTTGGTCCAACACTTCCATGTCCTTTTTATGTTGAGGACACCAGAACTGCACACAATGCTCCAGGTGAGGTCTCACGAGAGCAGAGTAGAAGGGCAGGGTCACCTCCTTCGAATTAATTTTGTTGAGCAAGAGTGAGATAGAGGAAAGGACAGGAAAATGCAGAGCTTTGAGAGGCTTAAATTTAAATCTTATAAGGGTCTGTGATATGTAGAAAGGGATTTTTACACTGTGAACAAGAATAGTGACCATTTACTGAGTACACATCTGGGAGAACAAACTCGTTAGTGCTCTGCAAGGTGAATTGGTTACATATACAAAACTTGACAGACTTCCAGTGGACATTAGTGAAGTATTTTCAGCAGAATGGGAACAGGATAACAATAATGTTTCACATTACAAACCAGAAAAGAGACCTTCTCCCTAAACTTGAAAAATACTGGGTTTTCTACAATCATTTCTCTAGTTGATTCATTTTACCAATTAAATCACATCTTGTAGAGTAGATGCAGCTACACTATATTTACATCACCATCTCTTTTTACTGTGTAAGCTACTAAACTGATGATTGGTTCTTTGAAATTAATTGTTTATTACCTCATTTGGGTGTTTTTTCTTCATCTTTCGTATTTGCCAAGTCAACAAATTGCCTCATTTTTATGAAAGCCAGCTTTTAACATAGGCTGGTTTGTTGCTATCATTAAATAAAATGCATTAAATGATTACTGCAGCTCTAGGGAGTTATACAGTGTACTTTCAGCCTTTAGTGTGTAAAACTCACTACTTTTGCAGAATTTTGCTACTGAAATCTGTTACTAGCTTCATCAACTGGCACAACAGTGTACTAGAAAAAAAAAAAAGAAACTAATTTTCTTGGAGTAGTGCAGTGATAAAGTATGTGGCATTGTCTTTTGGAGAAAAAAGCTCAAAGGGAAATACGCTGTAGCTTGTGTTGCCCTTGGTTCTCTTTTCTTTTCTGGTTTCTTCCAGGTTCAGTGTTGAATGCTCATGTGGCTGTTTATTTAAAAATGCCTTGAGGATCTCTTTGGCTGTACAGTTTGTATAGATCTAAATGGATTTCCCCCTGCAGATTTCCTCTTCCATAGCAGCTTTCCTTCTCCCACTAAGAAACCTCTCTTTTAGAGGCAACGCAGGAGGTAGCAAGGCCATGTGGAGCTAAAGAAAATGGTTGCTGGAGCAACAAAATAAACTTGGCCAGGCAGCTGGGGCTCCTGTAAATTGTATTTCAGAGGCAGCTGGGTTGGGTGAGTTCCCCAGGGCAGTGGACGTGCTGGCAGGGAGCAGTGGAGTAAGGGAAGGGGCAGGGTCAATGGCTCAATTAGAGCAGGAGGGATCCATTGCCTACCTGCTGCTTTCTGAGCAGACACAAGCTGTTCTGTGTGTACATGTGAAGGGTGTAACAATAGGTCTGAACCAACATATCCCATTTCTCTAAAGGGCTGTTTAAGAGGATTTGTCACCAGGAAAAGCCCAACCACAGATTCTGTCTGGAGAGCTTGCACAGAGCATGAGCAGAGCCAGCCCTTGCCTGTTTGGAAAATAGGTGTTTCCCTTATTGAACCTACTGAAGGAGGGCTTACCTATTTTGCAGGCAGAGAAAGGACTTTAATCTCCTCCTGGAGTTGTTGTCAGAGCATTTCCTGATCAGAGAGAGGTGCCTTAGAATAACTGTTAATCATGTTCAGCTCTCAGGATGGGCTCTGTGCTTCTCTTGTCAGATTAAGGGCTAACAAGATGATTGTTTTCTCTTTGAGCTACTCATTGGACTCTGCTTATTGAGACTGCCATTGCCACTTCATTTGACGGCCTTAAGCAAGCCTTTGAGTTGCTTTCTGAACCCATCTTCAGTTTGCCTGGGCCAGGAGGTGCAGTGACAGCGAATGGAGCTGGTAGCCCTGGCAGCAAGGATGGCCAGCAGCTTCCTGGGCTGCACAAACAGGCCACAAAGGGACAAACCTTGTCTTACTGTGTCCAGTTTTGGGGCTCTAGAGCAAGATACAAATGAGCGAGTTCAGCAGAGGACCCCCATGGTGGTCAAGGTGAGCACTTCCCCTGCAAGGAGTTTGAAAGACCAAGGCTTGTTCAGTGCCACATGAAAAGCTGGCTTTGGGGAGACCTAAAATCAGTTTATTGTTACCTACATGGAGATTAATGAGATGATAAAGTGAGACTCTTTGAGAGACTGAGAGATAATGGCCATATATGAAAGAGGAGAGGTGCAGACTGGATGTAAGGAAAAGCTTTTTTTCACCATGACACTGCCCAGGGCACTTGTGCTCTCTATCTGGGTGTTTTCAAGACCTGATTGAATAAAGCCTGAGCAAAAGATGACCCTACTTTGAGCAGGGAATTGCACTAGAGACCTTCCGCCTTCTGATGTCTCTTCCAGCTTTGTCAAACTAAAATAACCTTTCCTTTGCCAGTGGGAAAGGAAGTAGATGAAGGAGGATGGAGAAACTGCTTGTGTGCCTAGGCCACCAGGTACAGCTTTGGCACAGTATTGCCATTGCACGTGGCTTGTACTGTTCTGCTGGTCTGCCAGACCAATTCATTCCTGAGGGATTAACCCCGTGACTGGTTTTGTGAAAGTCTATTTCTTAGAGGATTACTTATAATCAGGAGGAAACCAGGCACTAATGGACTAATATAAAACATAACATTTTTTTTACTTGTATCCTGCACCAGTGTGGCAACCCTCAGGTCACACAACGTTTCCAGGAGAGGCCGGCTGTTCTTATGCCATGGATTGGCTGTGGCTTTGCCACAAGCAGGGTGGTGGTATTTCCGTGCAGGAATTTCCTGTCAAATAAGACTATGCTTTTTGTTCTGTTATTTATTACCTGCCTGTGCTGCATTCTATTCATTTTATGAAACATTTTTGTTCTCCAGTGTGATCTTTTGCATGCTTGTGGCTTAAAAATACATCTTTTACCTGATCAAATACTTCTTAGCAGCTCCTTTAATGCTCATGGGTCATGGAACATTAAGCACCAAATAACGGCTGTCTCTAATAGTGCAGAATGAATGGTCCTCCTGCTGCAAGGCCTCACTTATCACTGTCATAAAAGAAGCAAAACAATATACCGTGGTGGGCACTGTTTTCTGCTGCTCAAAGAAATCAGCAAGGCACTTGGAGGGAGATTCTTGCAGCTGTGTCACAGGTGTTATGGACTATGTGAAGAACTGCAGCTTTTTTTTTGCAGGGAAATGTGAGTGCAACCCTTTGGCTCCTGTAATGTTGTGAAGCCTCAGCTGCTATCGTGAAATGGCAGGATGAAAAAACAAGAGGCTAGGAAAGAAGGTGGCTTTATTTTTTATTGCAGAAGACCTCTCTGCTCAGAAGCCTTTTGCTTTTGATAAAAGAAGAGCTCATCCCTTGTAGATTGCTGTTTTGAAATTTAGAAAACACAGTAATAGGTTAGATTTTTTTTGCAGGAGTTTAATTTAGTAACATTTTTAAGAATCCTAGGAAATAGGTTATGCCATCACGTGGATTTGCACTAGAGGATACAGGATTTATTCGCTCATGTTCCAAATATCCAGCCTATAGTTACTGTTCTCTAATTTTAACAATCTACATACGTAGCAGAGGAAAAAAAATGAAGTTGTAAATGTATCTCTGTATTCATTGAACTGGTGCAATACACACTGGTGCAATTTTTCTGTGATCATTTGACCAGATTAACTCATAAACAACCAGCAATATTTTGCTAAGAACTGTTATAGTATTTCTTTAGCTTGCTTTCATAATGTTTTTGAAATCAACATAATTTCTAAAAGGTTTTGTCAATACACATCATGTTAAATCCAAGTGGCACCACACATTTAACTTTTTCCTTTAATTTCATTTATATGAAAGATTGCATAATTTTGCAGATGTCTATGTAGATAAATATTTAATCTCTTGTCATTTAAAGACAAACTAGTCTGTTCCTTTATTTTGAGAAACTCTGTGATTCATTACATAAACCAATGAGATAGATACCCTTGTCCCAGCTAAAATTCTATTTTTATTGAAATTAAATTTCAGCATTGAAAGGGTTTGTTGAACTTGCCACTTGCTTAGTCAGAAAGATTTTCTGCTGTTATTTATTGTGCTTTCATAGACACATGTTCACACACACAGACACACACACGCTTCATGTATCCTGTCCAGACTCTATCAGCAAGATTTTCCAATCTAAAGAGTTGATATTGGATTATGCTAACTTCCTGAGTTGTCTATATTTGGAGTTGACCTCTTTGTAGGATCTGATTTTCAGGAGAACATGTGTTATAGTTCTAAGCTTTAATTTATGTCTCAGTTCTCCAAAGCACTAATATTACCTGTTAAATTTTCACCAAACATGGGATATGAAATGTAGTAAGGAATGAATCTTTTACTCTTCCTCAGTATTTTAAGTATAGAGCTCACTGTCTTTAGTGTTAGAAGTTTGAAACTGTTGAACTATTAGAACATCACCTGATATTAGAGAAATTATGCAATTAGAAGGCTAATCTAAGATTCACATTGTGTTCTAGTACAATAGAATACAGTATCTAACACTATATCTATTCTAATACAATACAATACAGTACCATATTAAGAAATAGCAAGAGTTTCTTAAAGTGCTATACATATCAAAATAAGAATTAATTATCTGAAGGAGAATGATATTGTATATGAAACTCAATTATGACTGTACTCTGGATTGTACATGTGATAAAAAAAGTATTTGCAATTTAATTGGAAAAATAAATCCTTGAATTAATATAAAGTGTTTAGAACAAGAAAACTGAAAAAAAAAAAATCACATAAATTAGCTTACATATCAAAATATCATCAATAATGTAAAAGAGAAGTTCAGAGTAGTTTTTGATGAAAGCTTTTTTAATTGGAAAACATTGACGGGAGTGAACTTAAACTTCTTGTTGGAGATAGTTTCTTGATTAGTTTCCTGGTTTAAAATAGTTTTGAAAAAGTTATACAATTGGGGAAATAACCCATTTTGCCGTTTTCCAAATGAAGATTTGAGTCTTTCTTAACTTATATTTATTTTTATAATAATATTTATTTATTTATAGTTATAACTATATTTAATTATAATATATAAAATTCTATTTATATTATTTATATATATTTATATTTAACGTATATTTATTTATAGTAATATATCTTTTATGGAAATATTTATCTTATAGTAATATTGGCAATGGAATTAGAATTTTTAAAATTAAATATTTTTGACTTGTGATGTATGTCTTCTGTTGGCATTTTCAAATTGCAAAAGATCAGACAGTTGAGCCTTTATTTTCCTGTCTGTGGGAAAGGAAAGCAGTTGAAATCATGAATATTTTTGTGTAGTAAGAAACTACACAAACTAGTATACGAAACAGAACTAGTTTCCCACTGAGTTCTGTTGCAGTACATGAAAAGAGATAGCATGCAGTTTCCTTAAGGAATCCACTGAGTACATAAATATAAGGGGAGCTCGAGGCATATGTGATCAAGAGAGGAGATGGCCTTTCACAAACTGCTTGACACTTCCTGTTTTAATGTACCTAGATATCTAGAGTGAACGTAAAGAGAATAGGCAACGGTTGATGGGAAACACTCAAGGGGAATAAAAAAGAGCTTTGAGGGTCAAGGGCTCCAAAATGAACTGAGTAGGCTTAGGAAAAGGGAGTGGAGCGTGGCCTCTCTTGAAAAACCCATTGATTTTGGAAGACATCTGGTGGTGATCTGCTCAGAGAGGTGAGCTGATGGAGGATCCTTGCCATCATTCTTGCTCCTAGGAGGACGGTGTGTTGCAATGAGTTTCTGGTGCCTCAGAGAGAGCACAAGTGGAAGAAGTGAGGAGACCTATGCATCCAGACTACCAGCAAAAGGGTGTGGAGGAGCTGGAAAGGGGACAGTGTTTGGGAAGATTGCGAAATAGGAAGGGACAAATAGAAATGTAGAAAGTTAGGAATCTCCCAGTGGGGTAAGCTAGGGGACATGCCAGGAGACAAGCATACTGCAGTATAGAGAAAATAAGAAAAATAAAGGTGGGGTCACTGTAGCAGGGAAAGGAGGTAAGAAATGGGAAATACAAGATAGAACTCTAGACATAGAGATAGAGATAGAATAACAGAAAATAAGAACCAGAAGAAGTCTCTGTTTCAGTGCAAGTTTATTCTTAACTTACCAAATTAAATAATTTATGTTACTTTATTTCTGGTATGATTTCATAAGAAGCATTCAGAATCATTTTAATAAGTACTGTATTACCTAATGGGTCTTTCTCCTTGGAGAGGCACAGAATACTGCCTTCAGACATTGGTTTTAGCTTGTCTTGCAGCAGCCTCCAAAAATTACCTGTCCAAGTGAAAGTGAAATTAAAACAAACATATCAAATGCCTTCACTAAAAATCTCGAGAAAGAATACGTACTCAATTTAAAACTTAGAGAATTTAAGCTGTGGAAGTGATCTGAGCGAATGACTGAGAGAGCAAAGAGGATTACAGTACCACAGCAGAAGTGTAAGCACATGAACTGTTCAGAATGAATTATGCTTAGGCGACTGCTTGTTGCAAGAGAAAAACCTTTTCTTCTTTCTGCTTTTTATTTTATTTTGAATATTTCTTTTTAGATTTGGTCTTCATGAAATGAATTAATAGAGCCTTTATAAAAAAATAGGAAACAGTATCAAGTTGCATTGTTGTATATGCCAGAGAGATGGCTCAATGGTTATTAAAATTTCCAGATTAATTTGCATTCTTCCACTGACTTGGTCTTTGGAGGAACAACAGATTAGCCCTTGATTGCTAGGGGGTGAACAATTCACAGTGAATAATTTATTTTGCAAATAACTTCTGACTTAGAATAATTTATTTCCCTAAATGAATTAATTGTATGCTGTATAGGGCTTTTAGGTGAATGGTTTTCATTCTATAGATTATTCATAATTGGATATACAATTTCCATAATTACATGAATTTGTATACTGAAAAGAAGGTAACAGATCAAGTTATCTCAGTCTCTTCACCCTGCTACTGGATGCCCTGCTATGGTAGAAGCTTAGCAAAAACCGGAAATCTGCAAGAATCATAGGAAATCTGCAGTTCAAGGCCAAATTACATAATTTTCATTGACTTCTTGCTATTCCAAGTATGTATTTTTACTAGCAAACTTTACTTTCAACTTTTATCTGGTCAGCATGGACAAATGGTTATGGCAGCTATGGAGCTGTGTGATACATTTGCTGTTTATCTGCAGATGGCTTAAGTACAATGTTTACTGCCAGTGTTGAACAGCTTTACCAGTAGTTTTGGCAGTTGCTTGTAGTGGCTGAAACAGCAGTGGAGTGATGGAGAGAAAGGATGGCATGCCCAAGAGAAGCACACAGAACATTTGCATCTCAAAGACTGTGTCTTAGATCAGTTTTATTCAAGATGAAATATGTGGTTGGAGGCAAGCATGGACTGGTGGGTGACAATAATGGTGTAGATTTGAAGTGATTAGCAGTGGCTTCCAAATTTGAGAGTAGCAAATATTTGAGATTTACGTAGCTCAGCATGAAGCCGTATACCACTAGAAGAGCTCTTAAAATTGTAGTATGCAGTAACACTGTCCATAATTGCTACCATTCATATTACTCTGTAAGTAGCAGTTAAAGTATAAGTAGATTGTTTATGCTCTTGGGATGAAGAATCCAGGCCCTTGCTCAGGCCTTTGTGGATTTGAGAATGTGGAACTGATAAATTGCAATAGCTGCTGATAAACCCGCATTTCTCTTTGCTTCTGCCTCAGGTATTTGCAGGGTCCTGGTGATCACAGTAGAAGTCTGGGTGATCTGATATTGTTTTCCCTGGAATTTTAGGAATTCAGTTCTTTTCTTCGCAGATGTTAAAGTGGTGTGATTTCTGCTGCTGTCCTGGGAGACTCAGCTGACCTTTTGCTATCCTAACTGAAGAACTCGTTTGTTACATAGTTGGATTGAGGAAGAGAGTTGTTTAAATGCTACTTGCATCCTGAACAACTGTGCATTTAGGAGACTGTAAAAGAAATGGTGCTATCTCTTGACAAAGATAGGGAATTATGGCTGCCTGATGTGTGCTGCAAAATATATGGCAGAGAAAGCCTTACTGCAGTTTTGAGAAATAATATTTGGAGACTTTCCAAGATTTACAAGTGGCCAGTGAGGTACTGATGCAAAATTAAGATCTATAGGGTTATCTCATCAGGATATTTTATATTCCTATTTTGATAAAGTAAAGTTTCTTTCATTTGTTGTTCAGATTATCGAAAATTTTAGGGATTAGTTCATGAGTGCTTCATGGACAACATCATACCTTTGAAACACACATACATAGATGCAGTTGTGTTATAATCACTAGATGCCATTCTCTGATGTCATGCAAATATAATTACAGTGTGCTACAAAGCTGAATCTTGGTTTTCTTTCCTTGTATTGACTACTGTTCTTATTCCCAATATTAATACAGTGCAGTCTAGATCATAAATAAAATGGACTCTGCAGGCTACAACAAAATTAACAGTGAAAATCATTACTACTTTCAAATTAAATCTTGAAATTGACAAAAGAAAATACTTGATGATTTGATAGACACAAACCTGGGTCAAGTATTTGTGTGTGTGCAGAATTAACCCATTAAATTCTTAAGAAATCCCTTAAGTAATTATTTTTTTTCATAAGGCGAATTAAATGTTTCTTCCCTTACTGTTCTACACTATGACTTAAAGCCCAGAAGGTTTTCTCCCTAAATTATCTAGTCAAATCTGTATGATGGAACTATATTTAAATACGAAATTTTAATCTTACTTTGCATTTGAGCTTTTAAGTGCTTTTCCAGGAAAATGTCTCAGTAGTCCTTTTAGCCATTTGGCTATAGTGATCTGCAAGTAAACAAGAGTCCTCACATTACCTTTCTTTTTTAAAAGGATTAATTATATGTACATACTTTTTATAACCCAATATACATTTAGACTGACTTTGCCTTACTTTTAAAAAGTTATACAATAACTCATTCAGGTGCATCTGGATTTGTCAATGTCTATTCTGCAGTTGGATTTGATAATCTTAAAGGACTTTTCAGCCTAGTGATTCTATGATTCTATGAAATTGTTCAGTTGTCACTGAAATATTTAAGTAAGAGCATGATGATAGAATGGGAATTGGAATAGCGGAAACCTAATGGCTTTATTTATACTATTCTCTTTACCATTTCCAGGCTTTAAAAAAGAACCAAAGATAATCCTCACATGTTGCACAGTTTGGAACAAGAGTTCATCTTCCCACTTAAAACACTGTTTATTTTTAGAAAGCTTTGTATAATTTCCCTAACTTTACTCATGAATATTTCATGAAAAAGTCAAGGGAGATTTCACGTACCTTTAAATGATGTTTAAAGTAAAATTCCTTAATATGAGATTCAATTTTCCTTTTTTTTTTTTTTTATGGCACTTTGTACAGATTTTATGGAAGTTTTATTAGGTTATTCTTCTTTAAAATCAAATTTAAACTGAAAAGTAAAAATGAAAATACTTCTATTACCTTAGAAACCTATGCAAATGTGATNATTAATTTTTATTTTTTTTTTTTTTTTTTTTTATGGCACTTTGTACAGATTTTATGGAAGTTTTATTAGGTTATTCTTCTTTAAAATCAAATTTAAACTGAAAAGTAAAAATGAAAATACTTCTATTACCTTAGAAACCTATGCAAATGTGATGAATTAGAATAGGAAGAAAAAATGTGACAGCAGAGCTATAGCTTACACAACAAATATCTACCAAAAAGTTTGAACCCAGCAGTAGGGCACTCAGAGATAGATCAGAACTTGCAGCACTCTGAATTTGAAGCTCAGTGCAAGGTGCTGTGCTTGACTGCCCTTGGTAAAACTGAAGGTCCAAAACTCATTTAGGTTGGATGTCTGCTACTGTGGAGGGAAGGAATGGTCAGTGGTGTGTTCCTTGGGGAGGTCTGCACAGGTTACTGGTTATATTTGGAAAGTTCCCTGCATTCAACAGTGCAGGACCTGAATGCAGTGCTGGCACAAAGCTGAAGGTTTAAATGTAGTCAGTTCCCTTTGATTCATGACTAAACTTTGGGAAGTTTCATCGTTGCATTACCTCCTTTACTTTCTCATCCCTGAGAACTTGTCCCTCCCCATCCCCACCTCTTCATACTTCACTGTGGTTTAATCTTGTTTCTTGGGGAATTTGAGGAGTTCACCCCTTTTCATTCCTTTTCTTTTTTTCTTCTTTTAAAATTGTCCAGATAGTAGGAGTTAAGGTGTCATGTGTCCTGGAGTTCTGGCTTACCTTGCTGCAGTTCCTGTGGAAAGAAAGAAACAGAAAGGAAGCAAGTGTGCTCTCTGTTCTGTTCTATGTCCCTAAAAATACTCTCTCCTCTGCCCCCCCCATTTTTGTTTTTGAGTGTACACCCTCATTTTCCACAGTCTATGCCCTTTTAATCCTTGTTCATGTGGGTTAGTGCTTTTTATTTTCTGAGCTAAAGTACCCTGAGGTGCATGGTTGGTTTTTATATTGAGAAAACTGAGCAGTGAAGGTCACTGGTGATTTGAATGGAACAGGTGGATAATTGCACTCGAACCTCTTCCAGTGTTTTACATTTTTGACAATGTGTAGCTAACCCCTGTGGTCTGAAAGCAAAGAAGGCACCTCTCTAGGAAAGCAAGAGAAGCTTGGGCACAGATGTTGTTAACCTGAACAGTTTTTCCAGCTTCCCTTCATAGCTGGAAAGACTATCTGCTCTGGACCAAATGACAAGGTTAGTTAACTCTACAGTGTGATTCAAGCACTATAGAATAATCTCTATTGCTAAAAATCCTGAATTTATTGTGAAGGAGCTGTCTTGCAGCAACTGCTGAGGTTAGATATTTGCCATAATATGAAGAGTGTAAGAGAGTGAGCTGACTAAGCTGAATTCGTTTATTAATTAGGGACTACAAAGGCTGGGACCAAACAGAGGCATGAAGTTGTACTACCAATTCATTTTTCCTTTGTGATACTTCAGTGACTGAAACAGAAATCTCCGTGTCCAGTTTTTCAAATCATATTTCTATCTTGTTTATGAAAGGTAGCACTACTGTTTCCAGCCTTTTTCAGCTGCTTATCTGAAAAACGAAAGCACGAAGAAGTATTACATTCACGGGTCATCCATGTTTGGTATCCATCTGGCAATCTTGAAAGGGTAAATATGAAAGCACAGGATGTACAAATCATCTGGCTAGTACAGAATGGAAAAAACTAAACAAGCTTTAGAAACTCTGGAATAATAATGGTTATAGAAAGTTCAGCTAAATTTCTTGATATAAATACTGTTGTGGGGATCATGTTCATAATATAGCAGCATAGTCTTATAAATATTTGAATTGTACTGAATTAAAACAAGGTTAGTGTAAACCAACCTGAAGTTATAGGATGAGTGACTGTTTAAATCACAGGATCTAACATTGACCTGCATTTCTGATTTTTTTAGCTGATTACCAATGGTACAATTTTTGCATTTCAGAAACAATTAATTTGTTTCTAAAGTTCACTCCATCTCGTTTCAAAGAAGAATAAAGAAAAAGTGTGTCACTGCTTTGAGAAATGGAAATGTCACAGTATGTACCAAATGTTCTTTTGGGTGGGTGTTAAAGAAAGAGTAAGGTTCTTATTATGGAGAGTTTGGAAACAAGGGGTAATGCACAAGGGGTAATGGGTTCAAACTTAAACAGGGGAGGTTGAGATTGGATATAAGGAAGAAATTCTTTCCTGTGAGGGTGGTGAGGCACTGGAATGGGTTGCCCAGCAAAGTTGTGAGTGCTCCTTCCCTGTTTAAGGCCAGGTTGGACGAAGCCTTGGGTAGCATGGTTTAGTGTGAGGTGTCCCTGCTTATGGCAGGGGGGTTAGAACTAGATGATCTTAAAGTCCTTTCCAACCCTAACTGTTCTGTGATTCTATGATTCTATGAAACTGCTAATAGCACCTTGATAAAACAGTATTATGAGCATGTAACACAAGAAGTAGGCATGGCATTGTGGGGTAGGGAAGAGAAGAGACCTGTGAATGATTTTAGACTAGAAGAGAGGAGATTGAGTCTGGACACAAGGGACTGCCCACATACTGGTAGAGGTTGCTCAGGAAGGAGGTGGATACACCATACCTGAAGACATTCAAGGCCAGGCTGGATGTGATTCTGAGCAACCTGATCTAGCTGAAGATGTCCATGCTTATTGCAGGAGGGGTTGGACTAGATGATCTTTGATGGTCCCTTCCAACACAAACTATTCTATGATTCTCTGACTCTCTGATTCTATGATATGTTTTCCAAGATTAGCAAATAGCTAAGCTACCACTGAACCAATAGTTCATGACATATTTCTCTATAGCATGATTCTCATTTTTAGCAAATAACAGGAATGCTAGAAGTTGGACAGGTTAAGTGCTAATATGGAAGCATTTACCATGCATGAAGAGGTAGGGTTGTAATAATTTGAGTACAGAGGGGAATAATTGCTGGCTACAAGTCTTTCCTTGAGCTGCCTTGCTGTATGCTACGTTCATCCTTTTATATTTCCAGCATTCTTTTGGATTCTTCTTTAATGAAGGTTATATTTTGACTATTTGGATTCTTTAAATGGTAGGGGGAAAAAACATACAAGTTTTTGCAGTAGGAAAATGTCATTGGTGGAGTTGAGAATCTGTGCTTAAGCCTATCTGTTCAAGATGTTCATAAATGATCTGGAAAAAGAAGTGAATATCAAGGTGACAAAGTGCGCTGATACTAATCTATTCAGTGAAGTGAAAATGGAAATTAACTGAGAATTGCAAAGGATTTCACAATACAGAGGGACTGTGTGATAAAGTGCCAGGTGAAATTCAGTGTTGATAGTGATGCACATTGTGAGAAAAAGCTAACTTTACACACATAATGATGAGCTCTGGATGACTTATTTCTACTCATGGAAGAAACCTTGGAACTATAATAGATCTTTCTATGAAAAAGTCAGCTCTCTGCTTAGAAATAGTCAATAATACAACAATGCACAAAGATAGCACATGAAAATAATTGTTAGGAAAGGAACAGAGAAGAAAGCAGGCAACATGATTATGGCATTATACAAATCTCTCATCTGTCTTTATCACTAATAATTTGTAGACTTCTAGGGTTCTAGTCTTGAAAACCATATAGAATAATTAGAAAAGAGAAAGAAGATGTGACTCATGAAAGGTGTGTAATGATTTCTTTAAATACATAAAGAGTGATTTTTATGCCAGTGTACTTCAACCTGAAATAGAGACATTTGACCAGCCTTGTGCTGAAGTTTTCTATAGGTAGGGAGAGTTTATCATGGAATTACCGTTATGTGCTGTACTTTATACTGTCCCTTACTTACCACTATTCACCATTGCCAGAGGTAGGATATTGAGTTACATGAATATTTGATCTGACATATATGTCTCTTCTCCTTTTGTTATGTCTTATTCCTATGAAAAGAAACAAGATGAAACATTTTCTTGTGATTCTGTGTTCACATGTTAACTAAGAGAGGACTAGATTTTCTGGATTAGAAAAAGGTTATATGTCTTTCTGTCTGTCTATATATCTACAAAATAGTTATCTTGGCCCTGACAGTATAATCTGTATAATCAGTATCATCTGTTGAATTCTTGAAAGGGAGACTTTTCCAAGTATGACATGATAATAGCACATGCTAGGGACTGAAAGACAATGAAATGCATATATAAATTTATATATTATTTAACTTCTGGAAGACAGTTTGCAATCAGAGAATCATAGGTTCATTTATGTAGGAAAAGACCTTTGAAATCATCAAGACCAACTGTTAACCTAATGTTTCTATGTCCACCATTTAACCATGTCCCCAAGTGCCACACCTACATTTACATTTTATTTACCTGTCACTACACTGTTGTATATGATTAGTTGCAATTTGGCCAGCTCAGTGTTGTAACCAAGATTTGCATTTGAGATTTCTGTTCAATTAGAAGAGTCAGCATAAATTCATATTGCAGAACTTGAATTAGGAAGAGGACAAAGGAGATACACAGCCATAATCTTGTACAAGTACACAGCAGTTTATACAAAGCCTATTTTAGTGTCAGTAAAGTGTTCAGTTACATGATATGAGTAACACTTTGTTTAGAATATATAAATTCTCAAACTAAAATGAAAACAACTGTCATTGAATATTCATGACCTAAAAAAAATAAAGAATTTGGTGGACAAGAGGTATTTTTGGAAAGTAATTTACAGTACAAATTCTAATTCATTTCACACATATAGGTAAATATATATGTATACACTCTTTTGGAAATAAACTATTTTGGATTAAGTTCTAGTTTTAGAATAAGAAGATGCACACATGGAATTAATCTGATAGTTAACATTTTGTAAACAGTGACTGTTTGTTTCTAGTTTTTGGAATAACTGTTTAATAATCTTGCACTTATCTTCAGTAACCAGCAATTCAGTGACATGCCATATACCTTCCTGTGTATGTCTTTCATGTTCAGTTCCACTCTACATTTTGAGTCTGAATCCAAAGTGGAGGAACGAAAATGGCTAGTTTTAGATGAGCATATTGGTGTGAAAGACATCTCTGGAGTAAAATGAAGAGAAGATAACTAGAGATATATGTATTTCTGAAGCAGAAAATAAATACATATGACACTATGTCACGATGTGGATGGGTGGGAAAAGATTTGTTAGAGGCTGACATGGCATGCAGAAGTAGGGAAAGGTTGCCTATTGTCAAGTTTCTGCTTTACAATTTCACATGGACTCCTGTAGCTCTTGAACAGAAAGGGACAGTAAATGAGCATTCCCTAGATGAATAATCATGGACTAGAGAATTTGTAAAAGTGGAAAACAAAATTATGTTTAAAGATTTTAGTTGTCTCCAAGGATTGTGTACAAAAAAAGTTCTACTATACCTTTTAACATTAAAAAGATGGTTTGTGAGAAAGATAAACTGTAAACAAGTTAGTTAAGGAGAGCAGCAACAAAACCAAGAACACTTGCATGTACCTTTGATACATTTAAATAAACTATAACCTTGAGTTCTAATTGGAGAATACTTTCAAAATACTGAAAACATGTTAAACAGCAACTGGAGAGAAACTGGCAGAACTCATAGACATGCATGTTGTGTCCAACTGAGGAAAACAGAAATAAATGCAGACTTTGAAATTTAAATGTGAAACTGCAACAAAACAAGCCAAAAACATTTTGAGAAGCAACTTGCTAATGGAAATCTATGTCTCTCCCCACCTCTAATCAGGAAAGGGAAGTCTGCCAAAGAATATTGGTGATAACTAGAAAGGTAACTAATCAGTCATTAAGTGCAATAAGGCCATTGTGCAGAAAATGTGAATTAATTGTATACATTTATGTTCACTGCAAAGAAGGTCAAGAAAATACCTACTCCAGAGTTGTTTATGGGTGATGAATCTGAGGATCTGTCTCAGATTAAATTGTTGATAAAAAAGATGTTTTGGAGCAATAAAATGAATAGTAACAAATCACCATGCTCTAATGGCTTTCATCCAAATATTCTAAGGAACATAAATATACCGTTGCTGAACTACTACTAATAATATGCAACCTAGAGTTTTGAATGAGTAGAAGGCAGAAAATGTGATGTGAGTGTTTAATATGGGGTCTCAGGATGATCCTGTGAATTGCATACCAAGAAATCTGACATGTGCATAGAGCAATTTGATAGATGCTATTATAAAGAGTAAGGTTAGTTGGCACATAGATAAATATATTTTATGAACACCAAAATGGCTCAGAAAATGGATGTCATAAATAAAAAATCTAGAGTTCTTTGAATGTGTCAGTAAATAGGGGATTAATAATCATATCAAAGAATGGCTTCGGTTGGAAGAGACTTTAAAGATCATCTAGTTCCAACTCCCCTGCCATGGGCAGGGACACCTTCCACTAGATCAGGTTGCTCAAAGCCCTGTCAAACCTGGCCTTGAACACTGCCAGGGATGGGTCAGCCATGGGGCTTCTCTTGTCAACCTGTTCCAGTGTTTAACCACTCTTACAGTGAAGAATTTCTTCAGAATATCTAAACTAAATCTGCCCTCTTGCAGTTTCAAGCCACTAACTGCTGTTTTGTCATTACATGCCCTTATAAAAAAGACCCTACCAGATTTCCTGTAGTCCCCTTTTTTGGAAGCTGCTCTAAGGTCTCCCCTGAGCCTTCTCTTCTCCAGGTGGAACAAACCCAACTCTCACAGGCTGTCTTCATAGGAGAGGTACTCCAGCCCTCTGATCATCTCTGTGGCCCTCCTCTGAACTCACTCCAACAGCTTCACATCTTCTATTGGAGGCCCCAGTGTTGAATGCAGTACTCTAGGTGGAGTCTTATGAGAGCAGAGAGGCAGGATCACCTCCCTTAAACCTGCTGTTACGCTTCCTTTAATGCAGCCCAGGATACAATTGGCTTTCTGGGCTGCAAGAACACATTGCTGCATCATTTTGAGCTTCTTGTTAACCAACACCCTCAAGTCCTTCTCCACAGGGCTGCTCTAAATCAGTTCTCTGCCCAACCTCTATCAATGCCTTGGGTTGCCCTGCAACTTGGTTGGAGTGGCTGGAGCACTGGCCAGTGAAGACCAAGGCAAAAAAGTCATTGAGGGAAAAGATGATCCAGATGATAAAATGTAGTTAGAATTGTGAAAGAGGAAATGACAAATTCCTTCAACAAAGACCCATATTGATACCTTATTAAAACATTGCTGGCTAGGAATCAATGGTTTGTTTTTGTAATGGTGTGTATCTAAAAATAAAGTCCTGCAGAAGTCTATGCAGAGCCTGTGCTGTTCAGCATATTCATAAATTTTAATTTCACAAACTCATAAATTATTCAGAAAAGGAGATGAGTATTATAGCAATGAAGTTTGCAGACAAAACAAAGTAATGTTTAGTATTTAAAACAGTCTGTGATGAGATTCTGATGGTACAATACTGAGTTACTGTGCAATAAAATGGCAAATGAAATTCAATGTCAATAAACACTAAGTGATGCATGCAGAAGAAATTGTCTTAACCACACATACGGAATAATGACCTCAAAATTGCCATTACTATTATCATTTAGCAACATTAGTATCACAGCAGATGTTTCATACAGAATGTCATCTCAGTGCTGGACACTGAAAAGAAGAAGTAGATGTAAAAAATCTAGAGGCAAGTTTTTGAGAACAAAACCAGAACTTCATTAAACTTTATTAAACTACTATTTATTAAACTACTAGTACTATTAAATTAACGTTAAATTTATTAAACTCCTACATAACTACAGTTACATGTTCTACAAGCTCTTTTGAAAACTACATGCAAGTTTCATTCAATGTATCACAGAAAGGTGTAGCAGAACTATAAGGGGTTAGGGAATTTAAGCAAATATGAAGCAGAGGCATGGAGCAGCTATTAGAAAAGACAACGGCAATCAGGACTCTTTCCTTTGGAAAACAGCTGTGAAGAAATGTGAAAATATGTACAAAATCATAAATGATCACCGTTTCTTGTTGCACTACAACTAAGGAGCACAAACTTAATGTAGCAGTTTAAGACAAAAAAATGCTTTTGTAGGTAAGTAAATTCTGAAACTCCCTGCTGTAGCATATTTTGAAAGGCAAAAAACAGAGATGGTTTCTGAAAGTGATGGAACTAAATTACAGAAGATAGTGCATTTATAGTTGTCATTTTTAAATGGTCTTCGTACAAAATAAGACCCATTGTGTCCCTCTATTGTTGACTGCAGTATGAGGGAAACATTCTAAGTGAACTCTGTCCTCTGTTGGTGATTTTTCAATACAGGAGAGTGGCCAGATGGAGCAGTTTTGAAGTTGACTTGTCTCAAAGTTCACAAATGAACACAGTGGACCTTATTCTCAACAGCTTTGTGCACCCTTCTCCATGCAGTCATCAGCATTTGTGCAAAGAACATCTAAAATAGTGCCACTCTTCTTTGGAAGAGCGCTTTTTTTTGGATGGAGAAGTGTTGATTTTCTTCATAGTAACTTGTAACGGTGGTGTTTTCTATTTGGGATGAAAACAGTGTTGATAACACAGGGACACAGGGATGTTTCAGTTATTGCTGAAAATCCTTACACAGCATCAAGGCATTTTTGGCTTCTCATGTATGCTACCCTCCAAGTGAGCGGCAGGGGTTGCACATGAAGCTGGGGACACACACACAGCTAAGACATCTGGTCCCAGCTGACCAAAAGGATATGCCACATGATATGACATTGTGCTCAGCAAGAAAAGCTGGAGAAAGAAGGAGCAAAGAGGATATGATGGCATTTGTATTCCCAAATAACCATTAGACATAATGGAGACCTGCTGTCCTGGAGGTGGCTGAACACCTGTCTGCTGGTGGGAAGCAGTGAAGGAATCCCTTGTTTTGCTTTGCTTATGCATGCAGCTTTTGCTTTACCTGTTAAACTTTCTTTATCTCAACCCAAGTGTTTTCTTCCCTTTACCCTCCTGATTCTCTCCCCCATCCCACTGGGGGGGGTGAGGGAGCGGCTTAGTGGGGCAGTGCTGCTGGCTGGAGTTAAACCACAGTAGGCAGTTTTACACTACCCATCTAATGGTGTTTCCAAACAGCAGTCTTAAGTCCTGTATCTTGTTTTCTTTGATGATTCATGCATTTAGACACTTTGTTAATTGCATTTGTATCTCTTCAATAATGCTTTATTTTGTGCAAATTATTTTTAATGGTTCATTTTGCTGGAGAGCAAACAAATTCATTTTAACCAAAAATATCTGACAGCATGGTACAGATTTAGATTCAGCATGCATTTTACAATTTCACTCCAGCTAACAGAGTGTATGTAAGGCAATGTTTTTTCAAACACTGCAGAGATATCATGTATGTATTGTTTACTTATAGGGTAATATTAATACTTAATTATGTGTGAAGCAGTGACAAAGCTGGGTAATTATGCTGAAAGGACAGTATAATTATCCAGGCTCAGCCCTTTTGAGGAAAGGGCTTTTCCTCCCTTTGAGGAAAGAAAAGGAATAGCAAAACTGGAAGTTTATAGTTTGACAGCTGTATTTTATCTGCAAGGAATTTCTCTTGTGCTTGGACCCTCTTTAAAGTTACCAAGGGACTTGATCTTCAGTCTCCTTTGTGCAATGTAGGGATACTTAATCTCCCACTAAATGAACTAGTTGCAGTAACAGAAGCAGTGTGGCTGCAGAGGCACAAAGCTATTTAGGCTGGCTGCTTCATTGCACACCATGTACAAGTCTATCCCAAGCATTGGGATTGCTAGTTCCAGAGGGACAAGTGAGATTATAGGAAAGGTAATTGTCTTTTTTTTCTTTTTCGAGTGCTGCTTCAGCAAAGTAAGGCTTTCAGGAGGTTGATTTTAAATTACAGGAATCATCACCAAGATCTGTAGTTGGAAATACATGACATTTTAAATGGAAAGGTTGTGGTTAGAACCAGTTGCATTTTGTAGTGCTCTGGGAAGGATATCTAAGTTACACATTCCAAGCAAAGAAAGGGTAAGAGGCTGGAAGGAGGGGAACATGCAGGAGGAAAGCTTCAGGTTACCACCACTATGTCCATTAGAAGTCAAATGCACCTGCTGTATCCATATACAGGTAGTTAAATGAATTTCAATAGGAGTTTCCATTAATTTTATTTACAATTGATTTTTCCTAATAATAACTTTGGAATAAAAATTTCCAATTCATACACACTGGTGAAAGAAGAAACCTAAGTGAAATAAAAACTGCAGCTGCATTTGTCACTGTTACAAATTGTGATAAAATATCTAGGAACTAGGACTGATTTCTGTGTGGGTGCTATTTTGTATTGCTTCTGTCTCTGAGTAAGAAGGAAGGTGAATTAATTGAATACTGTTCCTGAAAACTCAGAATTATTTATAGTAGCAAATGAAGCCCTTCTACATAATGAAACCCACTGTATTTTTAAATCATAGTGTTATCAGGCCTAAAAAATGGGAAGAATATTGCAGTGCATTTTTCTTCTTAGATTAGGGTCAGGCTTACATTCCTGGAAGGAGTGTCGCAGTCTTAAGAACTTGCTGACGGTGGCGACTCACTTCTCATGGATATTGTCAAGGTAGAATCAGTGACTTTTACTAGTTTAGTGAATAATGTCAACCTTATTTTTACAGAGTAGATTACATCTTTCTTTAGTGTGCTGAATATCTGTGTGAAATAACAAAAAAGTCAACATTTAAGAGAAGCAGTATGTACATGACTAAGTCCTCTCTCTAAAAGCGTCTGGTTTGTGTCCCAGATGATATTTTCTGTTCCTGTTGACAGATCTCCTTGAGATGTTTGCATTTGTATTGTGATCATTATTGTTGGAAAAAAAAAGAAAGCAATAGCTGCCAGGCTGCCGCCATTGACAACCATGCGAATTGGAGTTCTGGCTGGTCTGTGTATTCTCTGTGTGTCCTTCAGAGGACAGGAGAAGAGGCCGACTGTATCTAACTGCATTTATCGAGATAATGGATTGTATTCCCTCAGCTTTTTGTGTGCAGTGTTTTTGGCCTTCCAGGACAGAATGATCAAGACTGAAATGTTCAGATTTATTGGTCAGACATAGGACTGGTCTGCACCAATTATAGCTCCATCACAGTGATATGTTGGTACCAGAAGAACAGTACTGAAATTAGAACAATTGGCCCTGAAAGCCTTGAGGTGAAATCTGACATAACAAGCTTAATTGTATGTTGTGTCACACAGAGACAGCTTTGATATCCATGTAACTAGAGGAGACCTGACTTGAGGCAGAAGATATGTTTTTGTTTCCCATTCAGGCTGCAGAGGTAAAGATACTGCATTCTGAACTGGAGATGGTATATTTTGACCTAGTATCAGCCTGCATACATTTCTTTGCACTTAATTATTTAGGTAGTGTCTTTGATTCTTTTCCCCTCCAATTTTAATGTTGGCATTTCACCTAGATTTTGCTGACATTGATATTTTCCTCTTTGATACTAGTTACTTACTTTTGTATGCTTCTTTCTTAAAGCAGCAGCAGTGAATTCATTTAGGTATTAAAATCAAGGATATTTCTTTCTTTCTTTCTCTGTCAAAATTATTTTTCTATGAAGCCTTTTGTTTTTTATATTTTTTGTAGTTTGCAATTTTTTGAGCCAGAAGCCCAAAGAACCACTCTAAGCACTGAGAAAGGAACCAATACAGTCCTTTCAGTGATTTCCTCTGCCTATTTTGTAGTAATAGCCAGATTTTAGGCATCTACCTAGATCTGTGCCCAGTGAATACCTTCAGTAAAGCCGCTAGGAACTGGTTACTGAAATCTATCCATAGGTTGGAAATTCTGTGGCAATTGCCCCAGATGTAGCAGAAACCACCCTCTGGTATTGCTGAGCTGAAATCTGGACAGAGCCAATCTGCCACAAACACTGCCATCCTCTGCTACCCAAAAGGGGGAGGTACCACTTGTACGGAAGTTTAATGATACCATTTAGATGACAATGAAGTTTGACTTTGTAAATAATGGGCTTGTAGTGTTCTGTGGTTAAGTCAGATGAAAACACATATCATTTCTCTTGAAATCTATACCTGACAGTTTTGAAGATTACAAGCCTTTTTCAGACAAATTATTTTGATATCTTATTCCCTCTGGATGCTTGTAAGTAAAGACGTGCTGTAGCTAAAATGGCATTGTATTGCTCTCCGGCTAGATAAGCTGTGGCCAAAATCTGGCATTTGTCAGATCTCCTGACAGGTTTATGCACAGCTGTTTACCTTTACAAGATCTAGTGCATTCTGAACATTTAATTGGCTGTGTGGATGTTCTATCTTTAGCATTATTTTTGTATACAGCTGTTTGCCAAAATATTGCTATTGTAACTGCTAGGGAAACTAACCAGTAATAACCAACGCTACTACCAGGCAGTTAATTTGCAAAAGGCCAAGAATTAACAGTTTTGCTATTTATGTGCCACACTAGTTTTTCTGCAAAAGGAAATCCACATTGATGAATAATTTAAATCTCAACCTCCCTGCAAGTCTCTAATCACGTGTCCTACAGAGACTGGAGTACATTCTACTGTTAGCATTGTGCAAAAGATTAGTAGCTCCATGGTGGCAATGCTGCTATAACAGTGTGAATTGCACTTTTAATTTGTCTTCCCATCTGACAGAGCATCTCATTATACTTTACAAAATCTCTTTTAAATTATACTTTTTAAATTCTCAGTTGAAGGATACTTACATAAAGAAGGTGAAGATTAAATAAATTGTTTTAAGTCATATCAGCAAATCATTTTAATGAGAATGTCCTTTCTTCTTGCATTTGGAAAAGAATGTGTATTTTATTCCCACCATGTTTAGTTCCAGTCAGTCAAAACCAGCAATGACTGGATACAATTTCTTTACAATATAGTATAGATGTGAAATGTGTGATAAGCTCTACTTTATGTGTTATAAAATTATGCAGGCTCTCTAATAACTAACTTGTTAGCTATCTTGAGGATGAAAAATATTTTATATAAAACCTTATATAAGATGGAAACATTTTTTTCTTTTTCCCACAAGTAGCATGAAGCAGAAAATTACTACTTTTTGTTAATCAGATTAAACTGTGAAGGAGTAGGGTTAGGAGTAGGAGTAGGGGAGAAGGTCCTTAGGAGCACATTTTATATAACAACATCACATTTCTCTCACTACTTCTTTTTGCCCTATTTGCTCTTTCTTAACTACATTATTGAAATTAGGAAGCATAATAACCTACTATTTAATAGCACATCATTATCGTCCCATAGCATAACGCATACTATTCATTCTCTCATTAATCCATTGTATTTATTCTTTCCTAGTCTTTGTGTAATAATGTAAAGAGTCAGACTTTCACTGTACAAATGAATAGCATTTTGCCATATTCAGAAATCCCAATTATTATCAGTGACCTGTTAATTTGATGGTTCAGTTGTTAGGATTTCACGTTACTTGGACACTATTTATTATAGCTCTTCTTCGTTTCTCTTGGCATTAGCTGTTTGAGTTAATACTATGCTAAGCACAGTACAAAAGCCGTCGACTGGCAGTCTCAAAAATATTCCAAACTCATTGAAAGTAGGAATGATTTGTTACAACCAGTAGACATTTATAGAAGGCTTCTGCATGCGTAGAGTTATATTTATGTGAAACAATTGTATTCAATACTTTCTCTTACAAAATATATGGGCCAGGTCCTTTGAGGTAAGGGGAGGTTTAGGAGGCCATTGTCAGAGCACTTTGCTTCTAGCAATTCTTTCCCAGTGGAGAACACCTTGTGGGGTATAGCTGCTGATGTAGCCTTGGCTGAGGGCTGCCCATACCTTGAGGGGTGGCAGGGGTTCATTTTTCTGGGGGACAGAGCTCTGAGATCAGGTCAGGGCAAACAGGCTGCTACAAGTCATGTCCCTAGCTGTATTACTGTGCTGTATATGGGTTAGCAAACTGTGATTCTACTGCTGGGTTTTTTGTTTGTTTGGGGTTTTTTTGGGTTTTTTTTTTTGTTTGTTTGTTTGTTTTTATTTGCACACATGATCCTAAAATATTACTTTAGAGTTATTAAATGATTGGCAAGCCACAGTTTTTGAGCTCAGATGTAGATTCAGACTTCAGAGAGTGCTGGGAGGTGCTTGGACTTGCATTTCTGATTTGTGTCTCCTACTGTTCTTTCAAGTCTTTTGCATCTTTCTCGTCTTTATTTGCCAACTTACAAAAAATGTAAATTCTTTATTTTTTTACACTGTTGTTTTAGGTCACTTTTCAATTTGAGCACCCGTATATTTAGCTTGGCAGTTAACGTAGAATAAATTTAAAGATGAATTTTTATTGTATACCTTTCTGACTTGTATTGCTGTAAATTATCCATATTTGAAACCAATAAGAGAAGATATAGATAATGAAAGGGTAAATAATAAAGTCCAAAATGGATATCTGTTTTTATTAAGACCTTGTTTCTTAGGAACAATTCCACAGATACTGGAACACATGCTAAGTTTTAAATGCAAAAATTTGTCCCAGTGCAGAGTTCTACGCTAGAGTGCTCAATACTTTGCATATTTGGCTGCTAACTGCTTACATACTTATGAGCTGATCCTCTGTGTGTATGGTGAACAGTGATTAGACTTCATAAAGCAAGCATTTTGGAAAAGCAGCCTCACTACAGTTTTAAAAACAACTTTCACCGTCTGCCTGGGAAAAGCAGTGGGTCGATTTCTTGTGGACTTGGCAATTAAATATGCTAAAATATAGTAACAGCAGGATAAAAATGTTTGCCATACCTGTTAAGAGCAAAAACTAAAATCCAGCTAAATAACACCAAAACCTCAGACAAAGAGCTGCCATCTGGTTTGTAGTCACTGGGTATATTTGCAATTTATGTTAATACTACTCTGACACTCAGTAGCATAATCAGGACCAGTGGTTCCATTTCCAAAACCCGAACTACTTTCCTCCAAAGTACTATTTACAAAATATCTAGATTGACTTTCAGAGAAATAATAAACATATACATTAACAATTATGGCACATTCAAAGATTTGTCATAAACCCCCTCTCCTTGCTCAATGGATGTACAGAAGAAAATCTAACAGTAAAATCAGGATGAGGTATTTGCAGAAAAGTTGAAAAGTTCAGATTTATTTAAAGCAATTGACAGCACTTGCGTATTGTCCTGAAAAAATAAAGGATCATAGAATTGACTGTTCCTTTCCTTAAATTATGAGAATCCAGTATTTTGTCTCAAAATTAAATTTTGCCTGCAGGCAAAAGCTATATATGCAGTTAAAACTTTAACATGACAGATACCAGAATTTTTCATGGCACAATCATCAGAGGTTTATACTAGAAGATGTCAACTGATATAAACAGCATATCTGGTTAATGTCTTTTAGTTTGATGGCTGCCTCAGATCATTCAGCTTTCAATGGAATACAGGGCTTTCTTGTCTGGAACACCTTGGACCAGGGAACATGCAAAACTGCTACAATTCAGGAACAGATTCTGACCAAAAGTTGAACATAAAGTAAACCCATGTTTCATTTCTAAAAATCACTTCTTCCAATACGTAGAAATCGTATACTGCAAGACATTCACACATGACTCCAAGCTATCTGAAATTAAGGCAAAGCTTCTATGACTATATTTTTTTTAACACTTAGTGACATGGACAGTGGGATTGAGTGCGCCCTCAGCAAGTTTGCCAATGACACCAAGCTGTGTGGTTCGGTGGATATGCTGGAGGGAAGGAATGCCATCCAGAGGGATCTTGACACGCTTGTGAGGTGGGCTGATGCCAACCTCATGGAGTTTAACCATGACAAGTGCAAGGTCCTACATCTGGGTTGGAGCAATCCCAGGCACAGCTACAGGTTGGGCAAAGAGGAGATTCAGAGCAGGCCTGCGGAGAAGGACTTGGGGGTGGTGGTCGGTGAGAAAATGAGCATGAGCCAGCTTCAGTGTGCGCTGGCAGCCCAGAAAGCAACCGTATCCTGGAATGCATCAAAAGGAGCGTGACCAGGAGGTGATCCTGCCCCTCTACTCTGGTCTCGTGAGACCTCACCTGGAGCATTGTGTGCAGTTCTGGTGTCCTCAACATAAAAGGACATGGAACTGTTGGAAGAACAAGTCCAGAGGAGGCCACGAGGATGATCAGGGGACTGGAGCACCTCCCGTATGAAGACAGGCTGAGAAAGTTGGGGCTGTTCAGACTAGAGAAGAGCAGGCTGTGTGGAGACGTCCTAGCAGCCTTGCAGTATCTGAAGGGGACCTATAGGGATGCTGGGGAGGGACTCTTCATTAGGGACTGTAGTGACAGGACAAAGGGTAACGGGTTAAAACTTAAACAGGGAAGGTTTGGATTGGATATAAGGAAGAAATTCTTTACTGTGAGGATGGTGAGGCACTGGAATGGGTTGCCCAGCGAAGTTGTGAGTGCTCCATCTTTGGCAGTGTTCAAGGCCAGGTTGGATGAAGCATTGCATGACATGGTTTAGTGTGGGCTGTCCCTGCTTATGTCAGGGGGATTGGAACTAGATTATTTTAAGGTCCTTTCCAACCCTAAGTATTCTATGATTCTATGATTCCTTGAAGGGCTTGAATGTGGTTTTACTACAGTCTGGATTAATGACTTAGGCAGTATAATTAAACTAAAAGTTCTGTTGCCTTGTCCTTCATTTTGTGTGGGTTTTTTTTCCTAACATCTGCCTGTGTGACCTCAGTGCAAATTTCTGCATAGCTTTTAATCAATGAAACTCTTTTTTTTCTCAGTTAGTTACAGTACTTTTCTCCTGTTACAAAGAAATAAATTCTGTGCCTCTTCAAATGCATTTCACAAGCTGAACAGAAGTTTTAGGTTGTTTTCTTAAGTTAGCTTGAACTAAAATTCTCTTCTGGATTTGAACTTTGCTAAGGCAGAGTGGTTCTCTGATCTCGGTTTTTAATTTTTGTCCCTTACTTTTCAAATCCTTAATGCATTTATACCTGATGGCATCAATCAAACTAGAAGTCAAAAATAATAAACCGTAGCATTTTCATTTTTAAATGGTATTTGACAACAATCATATTTAGAGGAACAAATGAAAATAAATAAATAATAAAAAGCCCCCAAAAAATGAGGTGCAGAGAACAGTTTTTGGTGTTGAACCTCCTTCTCATACTACCTGTAGATGAGTATTTCTGAATTACAGCAATCATGCGAAATGTCCTATTTGTCTTCTTCCTCATGTAAAAGATTTTCATTATAGCTGAACAAAGAAATGATATTTGATGAGCTTAATCTGGCTGACAGTGCACTGCAAATACATAGTGGTTTATATTTATTGGAGCAGTACTTTTGGGCTGACATGCTTTCCCTCTGCATTCCAGTGTTTGTTCATGTAAATGCTTTGCACATCTTGCAGTTAATGAGATGATGAATAGTTCAAAATGACTGCTAAACTTTCAGTTCATGGCATACAACTTAAGTTCATCAGCTCTATCTTAGGTGAAGTACAGTGAAAACACAGGATTGGAAAATGACAATGATCTCATTTAGTGTTCAGAGAAGTGTCTTTTAGCCACTTTCTTTCAACTAGATTTTGGTCCTTTTTTTTCTACTGAAGAAGCTTGAATTGCCACCATCAAATACTATATATTAGACTGGGTATACAAGAGCAACACAGGTACCACTGAAAATACATAATCACTTTAAAAAATTATGGCTCCTTTTTTTCTTCAGAAATATGTCATGAGAATTCATCCTTATTCCTCACATTTACAGGTGACTGATTCCTAGCAGCATTTGGGTTTGAAAGTGAAAACAAAATATTCATTGATGTGATACCAGCAAAATGGGAGGGTTACCTCCTATTACCTATTAAATACGAGAAGAAAACAGAAGAAGTCTTAATTTTATACATTTCCATTTGTCTTATTGGCTTTTTCTTAAAAATATGTATTTCTGTGGTAATTTTCATCATTTAGGCAGCAGTTTTTAATTCATTTGTGAGCTAACCCATCTTGACCTTGCAATTAAATTTTCTCTGTGAAATTTCATAACTTACATAGAGAAATGAGGGGAAAAGTCTCCTTTCCAGAATTTGTGACTTGTATTATGCAAAATCGTTATATTCCCAGCTGGGCATTTATATTAATTAGACATGAATGACAATGATGTAAGTGAATTATAATAGTTAATGTAGCTATTCAGAATAAATTTTCATACAGCCTCTGTAGATAATTTGAAAAAAGGAGGATGAATTAAATACATAACCTACACTGACTGTTTCCAACCCAAAAATTTCGCAATACTTGCCAAATCTGATTATCCAGAAATTTAGGCTCATCTTTCTCAAGTTCTCAGGGCTTTAATACATGAAAATGGATCCTTTTGTTTTGTTGCCTTTAGAAATCACATCTTCTCTGCAACTATAAAGGATAATTAAAATTGCAGTACTTATCTAATCATTGGACTTTGGGAGCTTTTAGAGAAACACCAAAAGGACTCAAGAAAACACCAGGGGACCCAGGCTTGCTACACTATGCATCAGGGTGCTGAGACGGATGCCCATTGTTACCAGTTGCAACTGCAAATTATGCAAGGACGAATGTAAAACCAGCAAACATCCTTTCTTGTATCAATGCCATAAAAAGTGTTTTCACCTTTTATTGGAAAGGATTATGGAAAATGCAAGGCAGATAGCTGTTAAAATGAAATAAATTTGCCTACTGAAGAAGGAAATACACGTTGGCTTAGACTGAACTTTGTTTCTCTTAAAGTTATGAAGGCTGCTGTGATCTTACAAAATTGAAACAACTTATAAAGGACTGTTGATCTCAGTGTAATATATTTAGTTTCTTGCAAGTCTACCAAACACATAATCATTTCTTTTGATGGCGATGCCAGTGCAATATCCATAATTGTGACTGAAATGGTGTGGAAATATTACTATATCAGTTTTTTCTTAGTAAGTATTGTATGTACAATAGGAAATGATAATGCTCCTTTATTTAAAATTACATAATGATTTAACAGAAAAAACATTCTAAACCTTTCTATCTCACTGTTCATCGTAAGAGGTTTTCTGCTGTTTTTCATTTATGGCTCTTATGTTGTACTAGCTAACTCTCATTCTCATCTAATGACCCTTTTCAGGTCTTGCCCATCTAGAAAACAATGCTGTCTTAGCATAGGAGATATGTGGAAAATCTTTCTAAGACTGCACTAAAAGAATGGCAGGGGACTCTACTGCTGTTATATGTTACTGAATTTGGATTGTTACTGAGAGCAGAACAGGCATTACTTGTCTTAGTTCCTAGCCAGTTCCAATTAATTATTATAAAATGAAGAATGAAAGAAGAAGCAAAAGCTCTCTTCAGTCATAAATACTGTAAGCACTGGCTGTAACCCTTTCTTTTGAAACAAGAGACGTGGAATCCTGAACATCTTTGTGACTAACACTGGTGCTGTTAATGCAATTGTCATGGAAAGTATAATGACATAACCCTCCTTAATAATGAAGTACAAATTAAAGTAAATAATTTTTGTTTGTTTCACCAAACATACATAAGAATGCAAATGCAGAGTTTCTCAGAAACACTTAATCCTGTTGTAAATATGGTAATATTTGAATATTTTCTTGGCCAAATCTGTATTAGGGAACAAAAAAACCCTCTTGAGTCAGATTTACTTTAATAAATTCTAATTTAAGGACACTTTACATTGCCACTCTGGAATAAAAGAAATTTTATCTAATTATGAATATGAACTTTATTTATTTTTTTTTTTTTTTTTTTAAATTCAAGTGAAATTTATTTGTGTCTTTAA
>NDXB01008574.1:18013-43046 GCA_002631895.1 Agapornis roseicollis | reverse complement strand
GTCTAACCTGGCCTTGAATACTGCCAGGCATGGAGCACTCACAACTTCCCTGGGCAACCCATTCCAGTGCCTCACCACCCTAACAGGAAAGAATTTCTTCCTTAGATCCAATCTAAACCTCTCCTGTTTAAGTTTGAACCTGTTACCCCTTGTCCTGTCACTACAGTCCCTAATGAAGAGTCCCTCCCCAGCATCCCTATAGGCCCCCTTCAGGTACTGGAAGGCTGTTATGAGGTCTCCACACAGCCTTCTCTTTTCCAGGCTCAACAGCCCCAACTTTCCCAGCCTGTCTTTGTATGGGAGATGCTCCAGTCCCCTGATCATCTTATGGTGATCCTGAATTCTTTCAGGTTATGCAATTTTTCTTATTAATGTTTCAGAGAATAAAAGAAATGGATACCAGTTTCTGCTAAAGATTACCCTCTTACAGAGCTTGTATAGAAATTTTATGCTACAGAGCAGGAGAACAACTAAGAATGTTGCAGAAATTTTAATAAAATGCGAGAGCTGAAAGACTTGAAAATATCATTGTGATGCACAACAGTTTGAGGAGGAGTTTTAGAAGATTTAGGGGAAAAAAATAATATGAAATATCATAGGTTGGAGTAAATAGGAAAAAAAGCAGCTGAATAGCACAAAATAGTTAAGCCTTTACAAATGTGGTAATATGATATATGGAATAGTAGGGTGTGTTGGTTTTTTTTGTATAAGATTTTAATCTAAGCTATGCTTATAGAAAGGAAGCGAACAATTCAGTGGTATGCATTCTTGATGAACTCTGAGATATACACATATATAAATGTGTGTGTGTTTATACCAATAAACTCTTAATTTATTAGTAGCTCTGCTTTTCTTCAGGAATTTTTCCAATTGGGTCTATGGCCCAAGGATGTTAAAATGATGAGCATAGAATGATAGTGCTGAAAAAGGTGTAGTTGAACCAAATGAGTTGGAAAATGCTTTCTAGGCAGAAGTGGTACCTTTATACAATAAACATATGTCTGCCTCTGGTGCTGGAGCTAATAGGAAGTTGCATCAGACCTTGGACTGTGAGCCTTAGGCGATGTTGGAGTAGTAGTCTCTGTACCCTGAGAAGACATTTCTTAGATTAGAAAGTATGGATCTGCAATGATGGATATGCTTCCAGACATAAGTTGTTTGTTTCTGTAGGTACATCACTGTTTCCTTCTCAGCACCTTGTTTTAATTCTGCTCATCAGAGCTAATGGGCAAATTGGAGGTAGGCACAGTGCTGTTTGTGTTACCGATATTTGATCTTGGGAACTTATTGGTGAGGAAATCCCTGCTGGCATCAGTTGCGTGTTACAAGCTGCCACTTCGGCAACTAAATGATTCTTTTAATGAAGTCATATAACTTTGTCACGAAAGTAGTTAGACTTTTTTCATCCCACTATACCTATTCAAGGTGTCCCAGGCTTACATTCTTATCAGCCTATTTTGTCTAGTTTTTGCAGTCATTACCATTGGGCTAATACCATCCTTTAACTTTTGTAATTATCTTTTCCCTTAACTACTATGTTTCCTTCTGCTGGGAACTGTTAAGTTACTTCATTAATATAGTTTTGCTGTTTTCTTGTGTTGTTAAACTAAATGAAGCAAGTTGATCTAATCTCTCACAAGGCTGATGTTTTTGACTGACTCGGTATCTCTTCCCCACTCCTCCTCCGTTTAGAGATCATCAGTATAATCAGTTCATCCGTGTGAAAGCTTTGTCAGAACTGCTGTGTTTCAGTGAAGCACACTTGAGAAATTCTACGTTGATTTTTATCAAAGGGATTGTAAATCAGTGCGCTGACTTCTGTCTCTTGCACTGATGGGGATTTTTTTGTAGGAGAATGCTTTAGTAATGCCCACCTTTACTGGGTGAGCCCTGACTGGTTTACCATATAATGCACTCTAAATATTTACATAATGCGAATCTTCCTGACAGCTTAATAAGGAACTACTGTGTCACCTGACTACACACTTAGATGTACTATTTCAGAGCTAGTCATTATCATACAGTTTAGGGGGGATGGTGGTGGGTAGGTTTTATAAATAAACCTGGACAGAGAGTACATTGACAGAGTAATATATTTGGGTTGGTATGGATGGAAGTTTCCCCTAATTGTGGATTCTTGGAATGGGTAGCGAATCATTATTTTGAATGTGCTCATTTATTTGATCTTACAGATCGCTGTTCATAAGAATTCAGGTACCTGGGTATCTCTCTTCCTGCCCCCTCACAGCCCCTCTTTCCTGAACTTGGGAAACCCACACAAAATGTTTTATTTTCCCAGAAAATAAAGGAATCTAATAATTTGAGAAATAATCATTACTAGCCAGTCCTATCATGCATTTATGCAAATTGTGGTTGCAGACATGATTCCATTAGGTACTCTAATTCAGTTATTATTTATAGTTGTAGCCAAGTAAATAGTAAACAGGTACCACTTTCAACTATCAGCATCATATGTCTACAGGTTCTGAAAATTCAAACTCCATAGATCAGTCACTTAAAATTCCTTTGATAAAAAAATCAACTTGGAATTTCTCAGCTGTTTTCTTCATTTGATCAAAATCCTCTGAAGTTTTGTAAGCATTTACCAAATCCTTATGAGAAAAGAGATATCTTTATGAATGCTGGGCACTTTGTAATTCTACTCTAGTTTCCTGTTGCTTTCTTATCTAGTATATTTGCAGGTGATTGGGCAATAAATCCAATTGGTAAGTTAATGATATACAGTTGACTTGCATAGCATGCACCAAAAATTTTAGTCATAAAACAGTTTTATAATTCAGTTAAATATTATCTAAGAACACAGTGGGTTGAAAGTCACTGCTTTGCGTAAGCCGTACCTCCCATAAACTGCAGATTTGGAAAGTGAGGTTCTCAAACTGTCTTTCAGAGAGATGTGTATAAACACAGCTTTTTCAAAGACTCTTCATGGCCAGTACTAGGCAGTTAAAGTAATTCTTTTCCATGTGAAAGCTTGGACAGTAACATAGCTCATGAACAGATACATAGTCTTCAGTGCATTTTATTGCTTTGCTCTGACAGATACTCAGTCATCTACAGGAAGTGAATGCCAACATTATAATGGCTCCTCTGCTCCGTCTGTGGAACTGTGTGTTTTCAACAACCAGTGTGGAGACAGCAGTGATGAGAAACAAAGTAAGTCTCAGTGGGCATCATCACAAGTGAGCTATGAGAACTTTTTTATCCTTCCCTCCTTGCCATTTGTTTGGTGTTTGTTGGTTTTGTTATTTTATTAAGGCAGTTTTTTCCTGCTTCAGTTGTTTTTTTTTTTCCCCGCTTAATTTTCAGTCTCTATACGGAGCAACAGTTTCATAAACCTTCATACGGATGTGGTGTAGCAAAGCGTTTTCTCATCCTCATGCACATAAATTCAATGGAGATTTAAGGGATATTATCTTTTTTCCTTAATATGTGGTAAAATTTTCTGCTGAAACTCAAGTTTCATCCAAAATACCTAGATCAAAGTATAAGCAACAGCAATTTTTTTTTTTTTTAAGTCTAGATTAGAGGGGAAAAGATTAGTCAATTCCTAAAATGATAATCCCAGTTTAAACTTTGTCACGTTCAGAGGCTATGAATACAGTTGTTGATGCTTCCCTTAAAGGAAAGACCTGAGCAATGAGAGTGAATTTTAGCTGCTACTGTCTGAGTAAATTTGCATCAGAAATCTTCTTCCAGAATACTGTAACATAAAATAATGCTGGAAATTATGTTTTTTACAGTGCATAAAATAGTTCTGCTCTTTGAGGATCATTGTTCTGGAGTGCAAAGAAAAGATTTCTCAAAAATTCTAATCTTAACTAAAAGCTTGTCTGAGTGGTTTCACTCACTGTGCAGAGGCACCTACCATATTTTGGGTTGGCTTTAAGGTTTAGCTTTAAGCAGGTTGTCTTTAGGTGAGCCTGCGTGCATCTGTGCACACTGAAAAAAATGCTAATTAAAGCATGTTAGTGATCACTGAATTCAGTTGAAATCTGTGAGCAAGAGCAGTAACTTAAATCCAGGTTCCCCAAATTACAATTGTGGGCTCAGGTACGTGTGTTTTTCATCTGATTCTGTGTTTTATCCAAATATGATGCAGATATATTTGTAACAGGAGTCTAGAGTCAAGTCTAGGATACTTGTCCTATCTGCAAATGGACAAAAAAGAAATTTGAAAAGCTGTATTGGATATCAGCATATCTCATAACTTTCTTGTGCTGTACTAAAATGTATTAAATGCCAATGGCTGGAAATTATACCTGTCGACTGCTTTGATGTGTGACTAATATGTCTCAGATTAACGTGTATTTTTATTACTACCAAAAGAGACAATTGATATGTTTCACTGCATAGCCTTGAAATCCTCAATGTGCTTATTTTTGATTTTGCTAGAAAGAGCATTTCTCCAGGCAGCATTTTCTGTTATGACTGCAAAATATGCAGCAAGAGATACATTCTTTCATTAATTTTTATGGAGTCTCTTTACACTTGTTTGTTAAGGGAATACTGCTATAGATAAATGCTCTTATAGAAGTACAGAAGTTAAATGTTGCTCCAAAGACTAGTTTATAAAAATGAGCCTATGAGCTCTGTGAAAGACCTAAATGCCAAATAATGTTGTAGTTGAGATATGGATGAACATGAGGTGTGGAATTAGGCTCTGAGTGACAGGCTGTGGATGTTGGGGCTGCTTGGCTAATGCTCTGGATTACTGTGGAAGATAAGCTGTATGTCAAACATAAAGATACAGATCAGGGTGTCAGACTGAAATTCATCCTGCTGCCACCCACTCCTCTGATTTGGGGTCATTGCAAAATTATTTTTCTGCTTGGGTTTCAGCTCTGCAGTCTCATGTTTGTGACAGGTCCCTGCTGTTTTCTCTGGGCTGTGCTCTGGTTTAAAGAAGTTTCTGCAGTGAAAATATATCAAGTTGAAATTTCAGATGGTGTGTTTATATTGTCATTTTGGACTTCATACATGGTTGGCTTGTGCTTTGCCATAGCATTAGAAAAGAGGAAAAATAAACCCTACAGTAACTGTTATCTCTGAACAACCATTGCAAAACATTCACCTGGGGACGAATGATAACTAAGTGCTCTTAAAAATATTTTGCTCTCAGAATATCCCAAGCTGAGATTTTATATGCATGCACACTTGAAATAGAACCTTAGGCTCTAGTCTGTTTCTGTGCCACTTGGAATTTTTCCATAGTGGTTATTTTAAATATTTGTTTTCTTCACAGGAAATTGTGCAAAAGATCTAGAACATCCCTATCTAGAACATATTTCTTCCTTCTGCTTTTTTGCTCACTAAGCATTGATTTTTTTGTCTTTATAAATCTATCTTCCAACAAATTTACAGTATTTGCTTTCAAGCTATATTTTCCTTGAAAATGAGTATTGCCTTGGAAAACCGTTCCCGTTTGGGTTTGTGTGGTTTTTTTGTTTGTTTTCTTGTTTGTTGTTTTTTTGTTGTTGTTGTTGTGTTTCTTTTTTTGGTTTTGTGGTTTTTGGTTTTTTTTTTTTTGTTTTGTTTTGTTTTTTNTTTTTTTTTTTTTTTTTTTTTTTTTGTTTTTTTTTTTTTTTGTTTTTTTTTTTTTTTTTTTTTTTTTTTTTTTTTTTTTTTTTTTTTTTTTGTTTTGTGGTTTTTTGTTTTTTTTTTTTTGTTTTGTTTTGTTTTTTTTTATTTTAAAAGCCACGTTTTTTGCTATTTGATTTTAATTTGATTTTAATTTTTTTCAGCTATGGGAAAATTCCTGAGGAAATATTGAAACTGATCTGGTGCATTTTATGTTACATGAAACAGATATCCCTCAGATTTGTGTTTGATTTTGATGAGAAAATTACATGCTTTTCAGCCGCTTAAAAAGCTAAGAAATAAAAGCCACAATAGACAGCTGATTGATGAACCAACCTATCTGTGCATTAACTTGAGTCTGGAATGGTTATGTGAATTATCTGTTTTCTCCTCTCACCTTATAATTAACTGTTGCAGTAAGTTGATGTGAATATGAAAGCTATGAAATTGAACATCATATAGCATGACTATAAATGCTGCAGTAGCAACTTTATTTAAAATGATTAGTGAACTGTGATAATATAGAATAAGTAAAAGGCATTAGCAGGGACCCAGAGTGCACACCAATTTGAAAGGAGCACGAAGGTATTGTAGCTCTCATGTCTATCCAGAATGCTGATTAAAAGGCAGTCTTAACTTATTCTCCTTTGCTATGTAAGAGAAAATGCAGGTGAACTGAAAGTTTCCATGCCATGTGTGAAATGTGGAGACAGTCCCACACACTAGCCAGTCTTGGATGAAGTTGTGTCTGCTTAGACATTAAAGGAATGGGGCTATCTGGCCTCTTAGGCACATGTAAGCTCTTTCATTCAGATTGGATGTGATGCAAAAAAGGCTGTCTGATAGCAGAGCAGAAACAAACATCTGTTTCTCTCTCCCAGTAAGCAATTCTTCATCAGGTCCCATACTTGCCTCAAATTCCCTGAATGAAGTACATCAAACTGGGTCCTGTGGCAGAAAGACGTGTTCTGCCTCTCTTTTCTAACCTATGCTGCCCTACAAGGGAATGTGCAAGGGAGAGAAGCAGCTCTTCCCCACTATGCCATGTGCACTGGAAGAAACAAGGTCAGAGAAAAAGCAAAGGGTGAGTCTATGCTATTCTGAGGGCTTGTTTCAGCTCTTCTCTGAACAGTGTGGTTTCTGCTTTAATGCAGTGGCTTTGTAATGGCAGTGAGCACTGGTAAGCTTTGTATGTCAGCTGATGAGAGCCTTTGCCTTTCTGTTATGAGGACATGGAGGGGAGGGGGGTGGTATCTGGAACTGGGTTTATACTCCAAGTTCCTAAAAATGCATATTGCAAAATGGTGAAATAAACAGCAGTGGAATAAAAACCCAAACATTTCTGCTATTCAGCTGGTTTTGCTGGTTATTTCTTAGTGTCAAGTCTGGTTTTCTGTGCAAGAGCCCTGGATAAACAGAGGAGATACTGAAATTCTTCAGCCAATACCTGCAATATATTTTTAACAACAGTCTCTGCATACAAACTATGCTAGCTTAGAGTTTCCTACACGTAGGTAGCTACGCATGTCTTTGTAAACAAAAAAGCATATGTTATAGTGATATAATATAAACAGACTAGTTTGTGTTTGGTTTGGCTTGGGATGGGGGCACTTGGTGGTTTGGTTTGGGGGTTTTTTTGATTTCTTTTTTTTTCCTGTGTGTTTTTTACTTTTTTTTCTTCTTCGGTGTTCATTCTCTTGTTGCTGTTCTGCTGCCCCGTTTCTCTTTTTTTATGATTTAAAATTGCTGCTGCTGCTTGCTTTTTTAGGAAGCTGTTTGGAGTGTTTCTGGTGTGATAATTAAATAGCAAGTGATGGTGAGAACATACCCCTTTGCTTCTGTTTTTGAGGTTTTGATTGTTTGTTTTGCTTCACTTAAGGTTCCTCCTTTAAGTGTGACTTTGAAAGTGACCTATGTAAAGCTCTTCGTGAGTTGAACTCACAGCCTGGGTGGATAAGAAGAAATGGCCTCTCTAGCATGGCACCGCCATACTCTGACCACAATGGGAATGACAGTGGTAAGAATCCTCATGTCCTTTGAAGGAACTATGGGCTTTCACAAATTATGTAGTTCTATATTGCTTATTTACTAATTTCGTGATAGTTCAATTGTACTCTGCTGCATGTTTTCTGAGCACTTGTGTCTAGGCTTTTAGGTACTCGTAATTAAATTAACCCAGAATTCCAGGAAAAAAAAAGTTTGTGTTCCAGAAAGCTACTTTTATTATCATGGAGGAGACAAGTAATCAGTCATTAACAGTAATGTTTATCTCCCTGTGTGACCTTTGCCTGTTTGGGAGATATAGAGTAATAATTTGTCTCTATGATTGCAAAGTTTAGAAATTAGTATTGGGTCCCCATTTTGAGGCTTGCTTTCATCTGTTCTTGGATTGGTGAATCCAAGTGTGTGTATCTTTATCTGTGGCTAATATTACTGCTCCAAATACTTTGAGAGAAAATTACTTTGAATCTGTGGATGGGAAAGAGCCTCTTTTGAGCCAGCTCCTCTCTGAATCTTATTATAGTTCCATTTTGCAACAAAGGCTGTCTCCCAACTAAGTAATTAATTATCCCTGTGTTGCGGTTTAAATGCAGCTGGCAACTAAATACCACACAGCCATATGTTCACTACACACTGACTGATATCCAGCCTCTTCCTTCCTGGATAACTCCCTCCAGACTTGCTCTGGTATGGAATACCCCTTTGGCAAGTTTGGGTCAGGTGTCCTGGCTCTGCTTCCTCCTGGCTTCTTATGCCCCTCCTCACTGACAGAGCATGAAACTGAAAAGCCCTTGATCAGGGTAAGAGCTACTTAGCAACTAAAATATCGGTGTGTTATCAGCATTGTTCTCAGACTAAAGCCAAACTGCCAGCTACTGGGAAGAAAATTACCTCTACTCCAGCCAAAACCAGAACACACTTTTGTTCTCAGACAAAATATGTCCCTTATACTTTTCCAATTGCCAAGTTTAACCGTGCTTTCAAAAACCTGTTTTGTTCCTTCTGTAACACATGATTTTCTTCATACGGTTTTAGCTAATTTGAACCAACGTTTTTAGCTACAGCAAGTACTCTCCTGCTTTCCAAAGCTGTTAGAAGGCTTGTTTACAAGAAAGCAAGGAAGGAGAGAAAGAATTTGAAGGAGACCTCTAATAATGCAGTTAAGATGTGAGCTTGTTGAAATAATCTCACAAAACTGTTCGCTTTCCTTCTGCATGTTTTCCATTATTCTTTTTATCTCTACCCACTCATTCTCACCTCTCCTGTGTGCAAGGAGTGCTTCAACAGGAGGATAAGCACCTGAAGGCAGGCATGCGATGTTGGGGAATGTACAAGAATATGACCTTATGAGGGATGAAAGTGTCATTGTGAAACTGATTAGCTTAAGTGTTTTTAATCTCATTCCCAACCTATGATTATCTGTGAGTCTGGAAATCTGTACTGTTCTGAAGCAAGCAATGCCTCCTATTCATAAGCTACCAAACAAAGTTCCATATAATGATTAATGTAAATTGGTAGTTTAAAGGTTGAAAACATGCTTAGAAATCAGACAGTTAAAATAACACATAATTTAAAAAAAAAAAAAATAGAAAAAATCAGCAGAAAATCTCACTTTTCCTGCAAGTTCTTATTCCACAACTCACAATTTTCATGATGGTCTATAATTAGGAAGCTTTATGGAATGTGCATCTAACTTAATTTTTTTGCTTGCATACAGCACATGAGCACATCTGCTGTGTGTACCTTGCTGCTGAAAATAAGGTTGCTCTTAAATGTTGATTTAAGATGATACTAGCATAAAAATTTGAGTAACTACCAAACCCTTCTCATAAACACAAGCTTTATTTCAAGTATGTAATATGTGAAACAGTATCTTTAAAATAATAACAGCTGTTCTCATCAAGTAGCAGGTAAGAGAAAAATACTATGGAATAAAATATATAACAAACTCTTAGGTAGAATCAAAATTAGCTAACTAGGCAACAGTCTTACTCTAGTTGTAGTTTCTAGGGTTTCTGCTTGATTGGTAGCATACACCACATCAAAATGTAGCAAAGACCTGAAAGATATTCTTGCTTATAAATAATAAAAGAAGTTACCCTTATCCTGCGAAGAACTGGTAAGGAAGGGGAATTTAACTTACGCAGACACCTAAAGCCAGCAAAGCCATCAACTTGCAAGTGTTTGCTACAGAGGAAGCAAACAGTTCAGTCACCTGTATCTTCCCATTAACTTGTTTTGGGAGCTCAGACACTGTTGTACCTTCCAGGTCTGAATTGCTTTGCAGCCATATTAATCTAAGTTATTTTGATCAGTTAATAGAAGGCTTGAATGCTTGTACCTACTCAGCTTTTTTAAGAGGCTGTGTACTCAGATTGTGAACTGAATGGCTAAGGAGATTTAAATGTATTTGGTTATTTTGTTTTTCCACCTAGAGTGTGGCTAAACTGTACTCTCATTTTCTGAATGCTGGTTCTAGCCACCTAGGAAATACTTATGTTCTTATGGCAGGTATTCAGGTTTTCCTACAGCTGGTGACTCAACAGACTGTGTAATCAGTTTTAAGTTGGTTCCTGCTTAAAAAAAAATTGTATGGTGACAACCGAGCAGATTATACTCTGTGGCAGAGTATTAAAGGGAAGAGTTCCTGCTGTCAGGATAATGCGCACACATAAGCAGAAGAGCAAAGATCACTTGGTTGATGTAAATCCTTTGATTTATGTAATCATTTGCTCAATCCCAACATGATTGTTTAGCTCTGTCTCTTCTCATGGCTCTTTTAGCTGAAAATGTAGTTGAACAGAATAGTGGTTTTAAAGACCACTTAAAAACAAACAAACAACAAAACTAAACACTAAACAAAACAGCTTTCAATTAGGAAAACCAGGTTATCTATAAAGAGGTTTAATGTTAAATCACTGTTCAAGGAGTTTCTTAAAGTTACTATCTTTGCTCTATCTGTATAAGACTTAAAATTCCTGTGGCAGGTGAAATCTGACCTTGTTTGAGTTTTACACATTTATTTTTAGGGAACTAAAGAAATGATCAATATTTATGGAAGCTGGAACCCACTGAAACACACTGGAGTCAGGGAGTACCAAGCCATCTGTTGTGGGTAGGAAGAATAGCTTTGCAGATGGCAGGCACTGAAAATGTTGCATTGAACAGTCATGAAAGGCCTAAAACCTAGCAGAAGCATGATCAGTGATCTGATAGCATGCTGCAGAATGCTCTTCTGTGAGAGATAGCTCAACTGGGTCCAGCACTGAACTAGTCTTATGGGCCTTTGTCAGTGACTTCCCAGTTCTGTGCAAAGATGACAGGTCAGTGTGGGCACAGTTTTATAAATGAAGTATTCAGATTTTTTTTTAAAATGTCCTCTGATACTTGGTTTCTGCACTAATCTTTACTTTTGGGACTTTACTATTATAACTATTATTATTCCTTCAGTCCGACTTGGCTTTCTTTCTCCTTCATCTGTCTGCTTTCACTGACATAATCATGTCAGTAGGCAACAAACAAGCAAAAAAACCCCCAAAAACAAANTAGTTTAAATTTCTTGACTATTTAAGAACTTTTTACCTAAAACCCTCAAAATAATATCATGGGATAAAAAAACAAAAAAAAAAAAAAAAAACCCCCAAAAAAAAACCCCAAAAAAAAACCCCAAAACAAACAAAAAAAAAAAAAAAAAAAAAACAAACAACAACGACAAAAATAACCCCACAAAACCCTAGGTTGAACCTTTTTTTTTAATGATCTCTTTTATTTACCCCCTTGCATCCTGTAGCATCTAACATCTCCAAAATCTTCACGTTCAGGAAGAGAAAAATTTTGACTAGCAGTATTTGAAATCCTAAAATATTTGATATCCTGAAATAGGGTGGTTGCCATCTATCTTTTGGAAGATCTGAAATAATATTATCAGGAAGGGACACAATCAGTCCAAAGGCATAGCAACAAGCATATTTCACTAGCTGGTTCAGCTGTTATGTTTCCAAGTAAGGCAAAGCTTTGATTTAGACTTGTTTTCTGTAAATGGAAAGATAATAGTATCTTTAATGGTAGTGAGGAGATTTGGGAGACAATTCTTTATATTTGGAGTGTATGCAGGGATGCCACAACCTATTCTCTGCAATGAGGCAATTTTCTAAGCAGCCAAAAAACCAATGCATTTCCTGTGAAACAGAACACCATTAACACTATAGCCCCCTCTCCCATCTTCCACCACTTCTTTAGAGACTTGAAGTGTTGTAATAAATCTGCATTGTTTGTCAAAACAGTTTGTTGTTTGGGCATGGAATATGCGATCTGCTCAGTAATTGGAGCTCTTTGATCCGCTTCCTGAGTCAGTCTTTGTCACAAAATTTTGCACTTTCTGAGTATTCGAGCCATCAGCACATGAAATGTTTTGTAACCCTACTTGACATTTCATCAGGAATGTGGAACAATACTATCTCAATATTTAAAAGGAGCAAAAGCTTGGCACATGAATAGCTACAAGTGTCATATGAATCTTTTCTGGGGAAAAACTGTTTTTTTCAGTTATTAATTTATAGCCACTTTTTGGTTTACTGTTGTATTTTACATAACTTTTCTCTAAGATTGCATTTTTATTCTTTTTAATAGCTTATTTCCTGTCATTGTCCTCTGAAACACAATCCTCTTCTGCAACTTTCAGGACCAATGTTTTCCTTCCAACTAATGAAGAGCATTTTTGCCAGGTATTTCAATGCATAGTCCTTTAATTTCATTGTTTGTCACAGTACTTTGCTAGAATAATTGAACCTTTTTTATCCTAGGTTACATTTCATTATTGGATCAGCCAAATGAATGGAACATTGATGGTGGGGCTTCAGAAGCACTCTGAAGATACTATTACAAATATCTGGCAAGTTTCAGGAGAACCGCAAAATCAGTGGAAAGCAAATACCATCACAATCAATAGCACTGAAAAGTATGAGGTTGGTAAATTGAGATCACTGTAAATTGCACTTGTTAGATGGTTTCTAAATCATGGGGTTTCTAATAATTCAAACCTAAATATTTGTATATGGAGCATATTATCATGAGGCAAATGGGAGGGAGGGAAGCTGTTTGGAAGTTCATGGTTGCCATTGATAAATACTGCTGCTTCTTTTCTCTTGGTGTGCTAAAACTAATGACAAACCTTGCTTAAGCTCTGCATGTGTACTAAATCTGTCTCACTACACCATAAACTATCTACTTGCCAGTAGAGGTGATATACTTGGGGTCCCTACTTTCAATACAGTATTCCCTTGGATGCGATCTAACTGTACCAATAAATTCAACGTTTAATTTAGGGAGAAATACCATTCTACACTATAAAATACTGTTCCCATCTCACACATGTGACACGCTTCAGACGACAAATGCTTCACTTCATTCACTCATCGTAGCTTTGAACCTTGATCAGGGAACACATGCATATGGTTTTTTTTTTGCTTAAAGCTGCTGGAAAGCCACAAAGTGTCATAGTCTGCTTACTTCTATGCTTTTACATGTGCCTTTACATAAAACATTAGCATAATAAATGTAACCTGGGGCTATAATATTGTGGATGATGTATACTCGTTATTATGCATAACACTGAAGGGAAATTGGGAAGGAGAACAGAAAATCAGTCATTTTCTCCTATGGAAGTTATTGTGAAAAGCACACAAACCTTAAGACATGAGAGCACAACCTCATTCAATAAACATGTGATTAACATAAATACTTGCAAAGGTAAAATTGGTTCACAGCATCCAACAAGATCTGGATTTTTTAAGTAATATTTGCCTGTTCAACCTTGACTTGAGAGTGTTTGTCATGAAATGCCTGTACCTAACTCAATACAAGTATTGATGTCACTACTTGTCGATAACTTACGTCTACCTGATATGAATGTATGCATAGCAATCTGAGATTACACTGGAATGGTTTACTTATAGATCTACTTTTTCATCCTTCATGTTGTTTAGAAAATTAAGAGAGTCTAGGAATGGCTAATATAATATAGTATTGTTTTCCACTAAATTGCTGGATCAAATTATAATTGGTTTATTACTTTCAAACCTTGTTATCCTTTGGCTTGTATAAAGTGAACTGATGGGTACACTCCAGCTTTAAAGAGGCATGTGTCAAACTTACCGCAGTAATCATAATTGGCTGAAGAAATGTAGCTGGGCACCTCCCAAAACGTACAGCCTGAAGCTGAGCAGACTTTCTTTGGCTGCTCATTTTTCCTTCTGGGACAACTTGCAAGATGCTGTTCATACAAGTGAATGCACCTTACTTGACCTTTTGCGCTTGTTCTTTTAATATGACAAGATCTTTAGTCCACTGGGCTACCTGTGACATTTCTCAAGATAACATTCTGATGATTAATGTTTGCATGGAAGAAAATGAATAGGACAAAGAAGTGTTTTCAGGTGTAGACACTTTGAGATAGGGTGCTTGAATACTCTTGTCAGTTTTGCAAGCACAGTTGAAGGGAGATTTTAATTAAAATCAACCTCTGCTGCTTATTTTCTTTGATTTTGATGTTGATTTAATACTTCTGTCTCCTTACTTAACAAAGAAAAAAAAGCCTTGATTATCTACATGAGAAAGGGGATTTAGTTTTGGCTTTCAAAAATCTCCACGTGTAGAGAATTCTGAAATGCAAAGATTACCATTGTTTTAATGACTCAACACATGGCAAGCTCAGTATACCTGATTTGGCTGGGTTTTGAAGCGCTGTGGTTGGCCTGTCTCCTTCACCATCACTGCAGAAAAATTGTAGTACTTCCTGCTTTCACAAATACAGATTGAAATCTGCCCTCAAGATAGCAATATAAAATACTTGTGACTTTTTGTATATAGAAGACTTCGTTGGAGGGGAAAAAAAAAATAGCTGTTGTAACATTAGAGCAGAATAACAGTTGAATAAATACTCCTCGTGGTTTGTTTTGGCTAAAAACTTGATGAAAGTCTTCTGACTGATGGTGCTTGCTGGTCTGACTTTGTTCAGGTTTCTGATCAATTCTGCAAACCACCAGATAAGGTTCGTATTTCCAGTCTCTGGTGGAATAACGGCTTGATAAAACACAAAATCCCTTGTATTTCTTAACTGTAGAAATTTTTGCTTTGATATTAATTCGTTATTGTTGTTTTCAGATCTTTCCTGTTAAATGCTATTTCACACTTGAGTTGGATGATTAGTCTATGTATCTGTGCTGACAAGTTAGAATGGTAATCCTACAGAATTGCTGAGTGACTGGCATATCTTGGAAGGCTGTTTTTTCTCTTGTCTGTGGCACTGATGAATGCCATTTCTAGCTGATTTGCTGTTCATCTCTGCAGGTTATCTTTTGGGTGATAGTGGAGACCCAGAGACAAGATGAAACTGTTGTCATTGATGATATCACTTTCAGTGAAGGCTGCTCTCTGGAGTGTGGTAGGAACACCTGTTTTTCAGAATTCAGATAATTTTACTTTGTCTTTCACTTGGATTGGAAGAGAAAATACAAAGAAAAACCTTTTGGCATTTAAAGGTTTTCTTAACTCTGTTTTTATCTGGCTCATTTTCATTCCCCTAAACCATCATCTGTTTTATCACATCTAAATACAAGTTATGACAATAAATGCCTTAAGAAATGTGGTACAGTATAAATGCAAGTTCTTGCAGCAAGGAGAGCACTAAGACCTAAGTGGGCAAAAGAGATCTGCTGGTTTTAGCCAAATTATGTTCAGCCAGCTAATCCCAAAGAATTTGTACATATTTTTTAAAATGTGTGAGAGTCCTGGTCTTTAGCTATGTGGTGGGTAGTGTGGCTATTTTGTTCTACTCTACTGTTCCAAGATCTGTAATGTCAGACTAGTCAGGTCTGCAGCCAGACCATCTCTGTATGTAGAGGTTCTCTCGGGTAACATTTCCTATTTATCTTTTCAACCTAATGTGTTTTCATGGGAAAGGAATGCTACCTATCCCAGAATAAACTAGGTTGCCTGCATCTCTGTGTTACACACGGAGATTGCACTGTGGCACCCATGTCATGTCCTCAGGTGAGCCTAGTCCCGTTTCAAAGTGACTCTTTTGTTTTCCTGCTTTGAAGTCTCAGCACAGGCACTGCTGGTTCAGTCTTAAATTTAGCTTCAACTATGGAATGCAGTGTTTGATACAGATCAAGCTAGGTTACATGATTGATTTTTGTGTACTATGGTCTAAACTAAAGCTGTCCAGGTTTCCCAGTAGGAGAAACTATTGGTAATAGAGACACCTTTTTTTAACATATAAAAGTGCTGAACTTAATGTTGTAGGCAGATCACAGTAAGAGCAAACCTTAGTGTAATGAGTCAGGCAGGCATATGTATTTATTTCAAAGGGGATATGTATTGAGGAACTGAAGTTTCAGGTAACTAAACTTGGTCATGTAAGTTTCTCCATGTTTCAACTTTCTTTCAGTGGAGAAATATAGAAGCAAATGTTTTATGACTATTTTCATGACAGTGCCTATCTTCCTTTTCTACTTTGCAGATGTTTTCTGGCAGTACTACTTAAATGAGCAAGGATGCTAGTTTAAAACTTTAGGCATACTTGTCTATGAACAAGTGTAAGTTTTAATATTCTCCTTTGAGAAAATGACTCCAGCAACCTGTATAATTGCTTAAGCAAATCCTGCAGGAGGATAGAAATCCCTCTGTACAAATGTATAGATTTTTTTCTCACAAAGCATTTTTAAGGCAAACAAAAAATGGGGAACAAAATCAGCTAAGGCTGAAAGAGCTGGAGGAAAAAAAAAGGGNTCAGTGTCTTTGGCTGGAAGGGAAAGTGGAGGCCAAGGGGAATCATCGCAGGATTCAATAGGAAAGATCCCGATCGGGCCTGGCCCGGCTTCATTGGGTTGTTTTTTGGTTTAATTCTATCAATGGGTAAAAAAAAGAAGGGGGGGGGGGGGGGGGGGGATTGAAACAAACTAGATGTACTTAACCAGAACTTATAGATCTAGGTGTTAATCTCGTACATGGCAGCTGTTGAACTACTGCCTGTACTGTGACATACAAATTGAGCTGCTGTGCTGTTGGGAAGAAGTTCTTTACTGTGAGGGTGGGGAGGCACTGCAACAGATTGCCCTGAGAAGTTTTGGATCCCCCAGCCCTGGAGCTGGTTTCTTTCAACTCAAACTGTTCTATGATTGTTATGTACCTCACGTATATTCTAATAAAAACCAGTTCGTATTCTGTGCCTCCCTACAGGGAAAAGTCAGCTTCGTTAGGGAACATCTAAGTTGCTCACAGTAGCCAAAAACAGGGTCAAAGGATCTTAATTTTATGACTGAAAGAGGAGTTTCACTGATTTTTTTTTTTTCAATAATTAAAACAAAAGTTCAGATTAAAGGTTGCTTGAATTTGAAATCTTTTTTGTCTAGCCCTATGGGATGTATGCATAAGAAGACTTTAAATGAAGATCATTTTAATTGCATGGAATTTGTAGTTAAAATTTGTGTTTTTAATGTACCCTTCATTTACCCAGTGTAAACGCATGTAGGAAATGACATGTGCATTTGGATTCATTAGTATAACTGCTTTGTTTTTTAGGTCATGAGTAAAACAGCTTAAGTAGTTTTGCTTTCAGGAGTTTTTTGAAACAAATTGTGGTGACTAAATATAACTGTAATTTTGTTAAGTTTTAAGTTATTTCTTCCCATCTATCCCTTCCTTGTCTCCTAAACTGCCAGCCTTCAGTGTCCTGTCCAGTTTTGCTCAACAGTAAAATTTATCTATTAAAAAGCTACTCAACAAATTAAAACCCTATCTTCAGTATAGCAATTTAAGATACTCTACAGTTTTGAATTTTCCCAACAGCTGTCAAATTGTTTCATTTATCACTCAGAACCACCACAGCTTTTTATTTAAGAAGAATACCATAGCTGTCAAATGGAAAATATTAAAGTTATGCTCTAAACCGTATGTAACACAAAATATCCTTTAATTATACCTTAGTAGACCTATTCAAAGGCTTGACAGTCTTATTCAAGTGTCTGATTGCCCTGCAGAACTCCCTTTTAACTCCTGATTAATTATATATGTGAAGATCCTCACTGCTTGTTGTTCTGATCTTGCCATAACACAGATTCCCCAAGTCATGGCAGTGGAATGCTTGCAGGGAGAATGAGGTTTTTTATCCTCCTTAAGTGACTTGTCATAAAAAATGGTATGCCTTCTCTGCAAAGTTGCTTTTTTTTATTATNCTCCTGATTAATTATATATGTGAAGATCCTCACTGCTTGTTGTTCTGATCTTGCCATAACACAGATTCCCCAAGTCATGGCAGTGGAATGCTTGCAGGGAGAATGAGGTTTTTTATCCTCCTTAAGTGACTTGTCATAAAAGATGGTATGCCTTCTCTGCAAAGTTGCTTTTTTTATTATTTTTTTAACTGGAGTGATCATATACATATTGCTTGCAATGTATAAATTTTGACAAAAATCTAGTATAAATATTCAACTGAAAAAAAACCTCAAATGTAATTCTGTAGTTAACTGTAATTATGCAAAGAGGTAGCCTTTAATATCACAGGTGCAGAACAAAAATACTGATCTTGCTGTTGTCTGACATGCTGCAGAATTAAGAGCTGGAAAATGGGAATTTTGTCCCAAGAGGCTGAGATATTGACAAAACAAACAAACAACATCAGAAATATTTACACCTATATTAGGAAACTCAGAATGAACCATAATGCTTTGTTTCAGTAATTAAAAAGCTTTAAAAGCGCTTGATTCCTTCTGAGTGTATTGGTAAGTATTTTCGGATGCTGACAAAATCTGTCCTTTTCTAGACCATTTTAGAATGTCTAATTTTCCATGGGAAATAAGGTTTTGTCGAGCTCTTCTCACTTAATACACACAGTTTGGAAAGAAGTGCACATATTCATGCAACACTGGAGAAAGGAATAAAGGAGAGATTAGTAGCATCAGCTGGACAGGACATTTCACTGAGATGTTAGTTATGTGAATAGCACAGTAACTCTGAGCTGCAGTAAGCAGTAACATCTGTGTATATTGATACAAAATTTTTTAGTTAGGAATCTCCGTATTTTCTGAGATATCTTTAATGATATTTAAAATTTTTAACCAGAAGGTTACCTTTTCCCTGCAATAATATCAGGAAATGAAATTTCCGTTGTCATAGAGCAATGGGCTTGAACTCTTCCAGGGATGGAGTATCCAGAACTTGTTTGGGCAACCTCTGCCAGTGGCTCACCACTCTCCAAAGAAAAAATATTCATGTGCAATCTAAATATATCTTCTTTCAATTTAAACCCATTGTCTCTTGTCCTGTCACGATAGAGAGACTTTTTAGTCCAGGTCTATCTTTCTTACAGGTCCCCTCTAAGTATTAAAAGCCACAACTTCTCCCTGGAGCCTTTTCCAGGCTGAACAACCCCAACTCCCTCAGCTTTTCAAGGGGGGGAGGTGCTCCAGCCCTCTGTTTTTTGTGGCTCTCCTCTGATGCACTCTAATAGGTCCACATCTTTTCTTATGTTACCCAGAGCTGGATGTAGTATTTCAAGTGGGGTGTTAAGAGAGCAGGGTAGAGGTGAAGAGCATGTTAACTTCCTGGCTATACTTCTTTTGATGCAGCCTAGGATGTGATTGGCTTTTTGGGCTTCAAGTGCAACTTGCTGACACATGTCCAATTTTTTAACCCACCTTCCCCAAGTCCTTCTCTGAAGGGCTGCTGTCAATCAGTTAATACCTCAGTCTGCAATGGTAGTGGCGTTTCCCTGACCCAGGTACAAGATTTTGAACTTGGCATTGTTGAACTTCATGAGGTTTATATGGGCCCAGTAGTCAAGTCTGTCAAGGTCCATCTGGGTGCCATCTCTTCCCTCTAGCGTATCAGCTGTACCACTCAGCTTGGTGTAATCTGCAAACTTCCTGAGGGTACACTCAATTCCACTATCTATGTATAATGAAGATATTTAACAGTGTTCCTCAAGGGTCCCCATATGGACCCTTGGGGAATACCACTCATTACTGGTTTCCAAATAGATGTTCAGCAATTTGCTGTAACAGTTTAGAACATTGGATGAACATCCATCTAATTCTTATCCATCTAATTCCTTATCCATCTTTCTAATTGGAAGTAAGAATGTTGAGGGAGACTGTATCGGAGACCTTCTAGAAGTTCAGTTTGACATCCGTATCTTTTCTGTTGTCCAGTGATGCAGTGACTCCATTGTAGAAGGTCATTTTGGCATGGTCAGGTATGATTTGCCCTAAAAAAGTTCTTGAAAATATCTGGTGATGTATTCAGAAACTTTTTGGCTCTAGAAAGAAGCATTCTGTTGAAAATATTATGTAGATGGTGCTGAGTTTAACATCTCAAAAATGATTTTTCTGTAGCTATCATCTAGAAAAGTAAACAGGTATTTCTTGTTATTACATGTAATTTTTATGTTTCCTGGCAACTATCTCCATGGAAGTGAAGTCATGATGGTTGTGTAGACTGGATGACATAAATAACACTATTTCTCTGGAAGAAGCATCCATCTTTAAGGAATGATTATTTTTTTAAATATTATTAATGATGGCAACCTGAAATACTAGACAGCACTTAATAATGATTTTGAAGTAACTAGAGACAGAAATGTTGTCAATTAGTTTAATAACCATATGTTTGTAATAGGAAGTAGTCTCATAACTAATGACTTCTTAAGAAGTGATTGTCTTTTAGCACTGCAGATTTCCAGTTTTAATCTCGGTATATGTGAGTGGCATTCAGATCAGCTGGCTGAGCCTGCTGTGTGGACACAACTGGAAGACGGGCACAAGGTTGCCTCCTGTTCCTTCCCAAAAGATGGGAGCAACAATACTGAAGGTAAGACATTTAAGTTAATGCAAATTACTAGCTGTAGTGAAGAATATGGTGCTTTTTCAGACAAGATGGTGACCCAATATAGAAACAGAAGAAAACCATGAAAAGTAATTGTATGTATTTTGTACTTAAATTAGGTTTTGCTTTGACCACAGTAAGGGCACTGTGAACACCTGTGCTGGTAAAACATGAAAGGTTTTAATCTAAGAATCCCCATATAAATCCCAACTAGTACTTGATTTATTCTCCAGTTAATTCTTTGTATGAGAACTATGCAACAGTTTAGTGAAATAAAATGAAATCCAAGATTTTGGCTTTGGCACTTGTCAGTTTTCCTTGTGTAGTAGTAGAATGTTTGAGCATCCAGTCAGAAATTTCACTTTAAAATTTTAATTTGGGAAGATGAGGAGAAACATTTGATATGCAAAATAGTTTGTTACTCCTAAAACCAATAAAATTAGTCCAGTTACAATTTTCAGAAGTAAAGAGCAGCTCTTGGTTTTGGAGTCATTGTGAACCTTGCCTGTATGTTCATAAGAGACTTTTATATCCATTAAGCTCTCAAAAGTCTAAGTGTTGTAATGTAAAATGGAATCTCCTTGCCAGCTAAGTGTTTGGCTTGTCTACTGAGACTGCCTTTGAAGGGGTTAAGTAGCACTAGTTGTAATAGTATAATTTGTGATGTAGTGCTGAAGAATTGACAGCAAAGCAATTACTGCCTGAACTTTGAGCCCACATAAGTGGAGTACATATCACTGATAGCAGGAGAATGAATGCTTAGGTATTGTTTTCATTTTAGAAAGACTTTTAAAATACATTTTAGTATGCATTTCAACATACTTTAATAAGCCAAGTTGTAATGGAATAACAGGAAAAGTGATTGTGTATATCCACTCCTAAGATGAATTTTTGCATGTTAACATTTATGTACAGCAGAGAGCATATAGACTGGTATATAAATCTATTTTTTCTCTCATCTTAAAAAGAGAAGACACTGGGATATCTAACAAAAATGGAACTTCTCATTTGATGCCTCCCTGAAGAGTATTGTATCAGTGCCATACCTTAACATCTTATCCCAAGGACAAGTAATGAGTGTAGATTTACCTTTCATGACAATATTGTCATAAAAGGACAGGAAAGATACTGAAATTTTTTAAGTGGCTTTTACAGGACTAGGTCACAGCAATGTCTATTGAAATAGACCACATTTTAAAGTGTCTGTTATATTGGTGCTTGGGCATTATTGTATAAATACACAGTTAGCTGAGTAAGGTGAACATATAATGCAAACAACTGCTTGAGAACATTCCTTGTGCTTCTGTGTCATAAAGATAATTTTAGAAGATACAAGTGTCAAAACAACACATGGAATTTAGTCATTAACATTAGAATGTACTGAAAAATCTGAACTATGATTGCTCACCTCTAACTATAGTCAGTATTTCTATTCATGCAAATTTGTTGAGGCATAACTGAAGAAGTTGAATATTAAGTAAAATTATAAAAAGTAAAGAAATGGTATGCAAACTGCAAAAATGTCATGCTTGGGGCTCAAACTTGCAATTGAAATAGAGCTTGACTAAGGTTTAGTTTCTGATTTTGATCAAAGCTTTCATTACTATAAATAGAAGTGAGGTAAGAAACTAAATTATAAAGCTGAGTTCTAGACAACTATATTTATAAAGAAACAATAGCTTATAGGCTTTGTATAATCCTCTTTTCCTAGTATTCTTAAATTTAATAAATACTTTCTGTTCTCAGCGGTGTCCTTTTATTGCTTTTCTCTGGTGTCGTATTATAGGAACTTCCTCTATAACTTTTCTTCCTAATTTCTCTAGTGTCAAAAGTTTTTATAAAGGTTTTATTTTCCTCTGCAATACTGTTCAGAAAATATTTTACTGTTGTTGCTCTTTTCTTTATTGATGTTTCCAGCATGCTTTATAATTTCTATAATTCATTCTTAAATTGGATTAATCTAGTTTCTTAGATCTGGAGTAATACTTTTTAATGAGAAACTAATGAAACCAAAGCTCTGCATAATAAAAAGAAAGGTTATGAGATGCAAAAATAAATCAAAGGAAGTGCCATGCTTTTAAACCCAACATTTCAGATAACTAATGATAAAAATCTCTCTTTTAACATGAAAACCCAGCCAAATCATTTGGTTAGGTGATCATATTACATTACTCTTTTTCCCTCCTTCCCCCCTCTGTCTTCTCCCACCCAACATTTCATCCATGACTTCTGAGTTCATGAAAATTCACCTTTGGCGAGTAAAAATAACGGCAGTTGGAATTTGACCTCTTGCTTCCTCAGAATGGTTGAGTGGGGAAGTTGTGGAGGATTGGTTCAGAGACTGAACAGCCCTCTGCTGGGGAAGAGAACTTGCCAGAAAAGGACAAGTCCCACTCTATGGCTTACTTTTAACTGAAGCCTCAGTTATTATTCTAAAATTAGTAGCATGGATTCAAAGTACTGTAGTTTGTGAATAAAAAAACATGGATTAAAGCAGAAGGAGTGTCAAAATATGAGTCAGAAAATTATTAAGATGGAGCCAATCAGAAAAATACTTACAGACTTTGAGACAGACATGAATTTATTGTTTTTTTTTCTGGGATTACTGTTCTACTTCTAAAAGCATGGGGAAGTTTGGCCTTTCAGAAACAGGAAGTAGTGAAAATTCAAGAGAAAAGGACATAAAAAGGATCAAAGCATAAACACGGTAATATGCTATGCATTGTACTGGACTGAGGGAAATTCTGACCTTAGAGAAGAGCTACAAAGTTCTGTAAAAACATTCCTAATACAATTAATATTTAGAAATTAAAAAAAAAAAAATCCTCTGGAAGATGGGAAATAAGTACTTCAGGATAGTTTATTGCCTGTCCATTTAAATTGGCGTGATCCTACTTTTACAGTCCATAGATACGAAGGGGAAAAAAAACCAATAGTAAGTCCCCAGTATTGTTAGAACAGGAGTTTCTGAGGCCTACTCTTAGAAATGAAGGCTCTAATTTTTCTCAGAAGCATTCCTAACACTTGCAGTAAACATATTTCTTGAGGAACTGCCAGTATTGTGGATACGTTGTCATTCTGGGTATTTCATAGAAATTTTGTTTACCTAGTGCTATTCATTTGCTCTCTTGCCTGAAAATCTTGTTGGCTCCCTTTTGCTCTGTTTTAAAAAATCAAGAACCTTAAACTGAGAGAGGGAAAAGAATGTTAATTACCATTAGGCTCTCAAAATAAAAACAGTCAGATTTATAATGGCAACAAAGGATTCTGAAATTAGACAAAGAACCTGCAGTGTAAATTTTAATGTTGATGCATGTTTCTCGTCTGCATAAGGCACTAGTCATAGAAGGGTAGATGACTTGTCGATCTCTGTCAAACAGAATGATGGCTTAAATCTATAATGTTTCTTTATATCCATGTGAGAAGTTGTGGCATGGAATTACAAACCTAATTCCAATGAAATTGTGACCATATATTTCACTGCTAAACATTGCATAACAAAGATTAAACTGACAATAAAAGGAGAAGAATGTGGTTCCTTATAAAAATGTTTTCTTTGTGAAATGACACTTTCTCTATTAAACTTGAAATAAACTGCAACATCTGCATTACAGACATTGCATTTAGTGACATGAGCACAGAAACAGCATACTTAAGACCTTAAATCATTCCTTATTTATTAACTTAATAGCTGCTGCAGAAGGCAGCAAAATATTCAGTGACTCGGGTGGGGAGAAAAACATGATATATTTGGTGAAAACTATTTAGCCTTTTTATTTCTCACAAATTAAAGACACTTGGAAGGATGCAGTACTCCTTCAGATCTCTGTAGGGATGCTTTTATAAGGGGCAGTAGGTCAAGGAGAGCACAAATTGCTTTTCTGCTTCAGATAGAAAGACAATATGTTCTCAACATTTTGTTGAGGGTATTCTGGCTGAGAAGTAAAGACCTTGATTACATGGTGGAGATGCTCCTGCCACCTGTAGCAGGAAAGCAAAATACTTACCCTTGCCACTTTTTTTTTTTTATGAAGAGTCTATGGAAATATTACTGTAAAAAGCATACTTTCTGGAAACTATAGTGCAAGAAGGAAAAAAGCCTGGTTTGTAAATACATTTGTGATTTTTATTGAATAGTTGTAAATGTAAGGAGGCTGAGCTGAATGTGAACTCCTTAAGGTTTTAATGTGCAAAGTAACAATTTCATGATACTACCAACTGATGCAATTTTTGGTTGCTGGGGCTGTCTGTGAGTCGAAGATACATATCTGTCTTGTCATGTAGGTCCATGGGTCAGTTGCAAGAACTCAGTCCTGATTTTTATTGATTAATGGGAGGGTGCATATGGGGGAAGATGTATTAAAAAACAAACAAAAAACCCCCCCAAAAAAAACAAAACAAAACAAAAAAAACAAACCCCAAAGCAACAATAAGAAAACAAATAAAAAACCAAACAAAAACTACAGCCAAGCAAAGAAAGAAACAAAACCCCAAAAACTACTACCCAAAAAAAACCCCTGCCTTCTTTTTTTTTTTTTTTTTTTTTTTTCCC